>VYXH01002706.1:0-71871 GCA_013397275.1 Burhinus bistriatus
ACTTGGGCCCCATCTGTCAAGATAGTGTTCAGGACAGAAGTGGCATGTTCAGTTGTTGGGTGCCAACACTGGCTTGGTTGATTGTTGCACTCGTCCAGTTCCTTGCAAAGCTCACTCTTTGTCACTTCAGATTATTCCTGCTATATTACTTCCTACGACATACAACTCACATCACAGATTATTTTTTCCCCAAGGTTAAAGCTCCTTGAGGCACACACTGGGTCTCCCCATCCTTCCACATTACCCACCAAGTACACCGAGGTCCTTGAGCGAAGACAATCCCACAAATGGATTTGCCTTTTCCCATGGGAGGAGCAATCCACACCGCCTTCCCCAGTCACTTCCCGATGTGAACTACGGGGAACTTATCTCCTCCCACAGTATGTAGGGGTTTTGTTTGGGCAGGACCAGGACAGTTAGCAGACCCTCTGGTGTTAACCAGCCAAGTGGCTTCTGCTAAATTTATATCCCAGTGTTTCCATACCCATTGCTCAATGCTCTCAACATAGTCTTTAGCAGTCCGTTATATCTCTCAGTCTTTCCAGAGGCTTGTTGGCAATAACGGATGTGATACACCCACTCAATGCCATGTTTCTTGGCCCAGGAGTTTATGAGGCTATTTCAGAAATGAGTCCTATTGTCTGATTCAACACTTTCTGGGGTACCGTGTCACCACAAACTTTGTCTTTCAAGACCTAAGATGGTGTTTTGGGCAGTGGCATGGTTTACAGGGTATGTTTCTAGCCAACTGGTAGTTGTTTCCACCACGGTGAGTATGTAGTGCTTGCCCTGGTGTGTTTGTGGCAGTGGTCCAATACAGTCAGTTTGCCAGGCCTCGCCATATTGAAAACTCAGACACGTCCCTCTGTTCCTCTGTTGCAAGGCTCACTTGATTGTGGAACATGTTTCACATTCAGGAGTGACCTATGGGATAGCCTCCATGATCAGGTCCACACCTCAGTCATGAGCCCATCAGTACTTTGCATCTCTCGCTAGATGTCCTGATGTTTGGTGGGCCCACCGAGCTACAAATAGCTCACTGTTATGCTCCCAGTCCAGGTCCACCTGAGCTACTTCAATTTGGACAGCCTTGGCTACCTGTTCATTGTTTCGAGGTTCTTCAGTGGCGCAGCTTTTGGGCAAGTGAGAATCTACATGACATATCTTTAGAGCAATGTTTTTCTATCCAGGCAGTGGTGTCTTGCCACAATGCAGCAGTCCAGATGGGTTTACCCCTGTGCTGCCAATTGGTCTTCTTCCACTGCTGTAGCCATCCCCATATGTCATTAGCCATCATCTAGGAGCCAGTACAGAGACAGAGTACTGGCCACTTTTCTTGTTCAGCAATCTCTAGGGCTAGTTGGATGTCTTGCACTTCTGCAAAGTGACTTGGCTCACCTTCTCCTTCAGTGGCTTCAACAGCTTGTTGTGTGGGACTCCACACAGCAGCTTTCCACTTCTGGTGGTTTCCTACAACATGACAGGATCCATGAGTAAACAGAGCATAACGCTTTTCATCTTCTGATAACTCACTACATGGTGGTGCTCCTTCGGCATGAGCCACCTCCTTAGGCAATGCTCCAAAATCTCTGCCTTCTGGCCAGTCCACGATCTTTTCCAGGATTCCTGGGTGACTGCGTTTCCCCAGTCGAGCTTGTTGCATGATCAATGCTACCCATTTACTCCATGTTGCACTGGTTGTGTAATGTGTAGAGGGGATGTTTCCTTTGAACATCCAGTGTAGCACAGGCAATCATGGTGCCAAGAGGAGATATGCTTCTGTACCAGCTTCTGAAGCAGCTCAGTCTCCCTCATATGCTGCTAGTATCAGTTGGGGTGTAGTGGGCTTCTGATCCTTGATACCCCTGGCTTTAAAACCCTAATGGTCAATCTCAGGTTTCTCCTGATATTTTATGCCAGAGGCTCCAGGTGAGACCATGCTCCCTGGCTGCAGTGTAGACTACATTTTGCAAATCCAGTCCTATCTGGACAGGCCCAATAGCTACCACACGAGCTATCTCCAGTTTGATCTGCTCAAAGCCCCACTCAAAATAGTTCTTTTTTTGGGTTACTCAATTGAGAGGGCTCACAAGCTGACTCTAACCTGGAATACGCATTCTCCAGGATCCCTCAAGGCCTAGGAAAGCTTGCATTTCTTTTTTGATAGCTGGTGGAGAAATAGTTGCTATCTTGTTGTTCACATCCTTAGGGAGATGATGATGTCCATCCTGCCCTTTTATTCCCAAGAACTGAATCTCCTGTGCAGGCCCCTTGACCTTGCTTTTCTTTTTGGTGAAACCAGACTTCAGAAGAATGTGAACTACTCTTTCTCCCTTCTCAAACATTTCTTCTGCCCTGTTGCCCCACAAGATGATGTCATCGATGTACTGTAGATGTTCAGGGGCATCACCCTGTTCCAGTGCAGTTTGGATTAGTCCATGCCAAATGGTAGGACTGTGCTCCAACCCCTGGGGCAATCAATTCCACATATACTGGACACCCCTCCACATGAAAGCAAACTGTGGCCTGTACTTTGCTGCCAAAGGCATTGACAAAAATGCATTGGCAATGTCAATTTTAGCATAGCACTTGGCTGCCTTTGACTCCAGTTCATATTAGAGCTCTAATATATCTGGTACAGCAGCATTCAGTGTTGGCATGACCCAAGTACTCTGCAGAATATTCCCATCTCGGTAACACACTGCTGCATGTGTATAAAAGTTCACATCCCCCTTTGGAAATATTATGCATGACAGCATTCTGCATCTTCAGTGACAGCTTTCACATCTGTAATTTCTACTTATCTTTTGCTTCCAGGGTCTTCCTGTGTCTGTCTGTAAAGCACCATTTAGCCTAGTGATGGGACAGAGTTAGGGACGGTTGAAGGGAAGTGCACAAGGAGTTGCATATGTACAGGGTCCTGGTGCCATCCAGCGGGCAGCTGTGCTCTCCACCACAGAAGCAAGCTTTCATGAAGAACTGTGAAATTGCCAGTCCTGCTTTCTGAGACCCCCTTCTGCTTCCCATGACAGGTACCAGGCGTGACGGTGAGCCAGGTCCAGATTCACGCACACACGGGTGGTTCTCCATGGTGCAGGCTGCTCGTATGTAGAGCTGCATGTCTGAGCTCCATAAGAGTCAATACAGCTAGTGGGTTTTAAAAGGCAATTCGGGTTATCCTGGTGGACGGACCTATCCTGGTCTGCTTTAAGGAGTGTTTAAACACTTGCATATAGAAAAGAAGAACTAAAAATAATAATACCCACCACCACCCCTCCCCAACAAGTCCCAGATGACCCACTGGCAGTTCAGAACCAAACGTGCATTATCTTCTGAGACACCTCTGGTGGGATTCACTTTGGGATACTGAGAGCCGTTCACCTCTTGACATTACAGCCTTTACTCAGCTGTCTCCAAACCCAACTTGTCTAGACCCAAGTCCATTTTTCTATCTAGCTTTTTAACCTACTACCTAGCAAAAGCAGTGGTGCTCAAGCCATATTTTAAGGGTAAATTTTTATAAAGTCAGTGTGTTCTCGGTTGGCAGAACTGTTCAGAGCTAGTCATGAATACCTTGCTCTACCCAGCTACATCAGCCTCATGGCATTAACTCTGGAAGGCAAGATGAAATGTTTTGTGCTGACCACCAGAGTTTATTGCCAAGAACAAGGCTTATCTCATTTTTGTCCTTTCTGAAGTGATTATTGCAGTCAGAAGCCTGACCCCACTCCACGCCTTATGGACTTTCTGATTTACTGCAACGCGCTTTTCTCTTCCCACTCCCTGCGAGTCGAGCTTATCTGGGAAAACAGATGCCTTGAAAATGTGAGGCCCCTATTCTCTGTTCCAGCTAAATTCCACTTATGACTAGAAGGGAGGGGAAAAGATTATTTTAAATCATCTTTAAGTTCCCCATATTTCATGGTAGGCAGAGGGCTAGCTTCACTTCTAATAGGAATTAAAGTGCCTTGAGGTATTGTGATATAAGGCCAGCTATTTAGGAATGCTAACACCTTTCTGGCACACAGGAATAGGCAGAGAGGGTCTTTGTCTCCTCTGTCATAACGTGTATCTCTGAGGTTAAAAACACAGAGAAAAAATACACCTTCTAAGGATATTCCTTTTACTCTTATTACTTGTTCCTCCTTACAGTCTGCAGATAGCCCTTCTGCCATGGGGGTTATAGCAGAAATAAAGGCTGGCTTAATTGTATTTACCGTGCTCTTAAGGAATAAATAACCTTATCTGCAACTCAGATATCTGAAAGTGCCCTCTCTAAGGAGTCAGACAGGCAGGATCCCCTACACAGAGCCATCCAAGATCATATAAAAGCAAGATAGTGTGCATAAGGTACAGAAGAATGCAGCTGTGAACTTAGGAAAACACTCCTCATGCAAATGCAGATAAAGAATAAGACATTCCTTTTCTGCAGCCCGGAGAGATGTACCCTGACCACATCCTTATCTGCCTGCAGAGGCAACCCACAAACATCATTTCTGTGGCTATGTACATCCCCCTACCCTCACTCACATGAACTACTCTTTTTCCCTAGCACCTAACAGAAATATCTCCCGCCTACACGGTCTTCCACTGCAAAGTCCTCAAGTGAAAAGAAGCTAAGACCCCTGAATGCAGCCCTAGCTTCTTAGAAATAAGCACACTACTCGGTAGTGGTCGGAGAAAAGAAAAAAAGCTTTTCTCGTACCTCAGAGTTTGGAGAGCCAGCCAGACCTTGCCAAAGCCCAAGTTTACCTGTAGTTACAGTGACTCCTTAAACGGCAAGAGGAAATATGGGTAGAAAAATCTATGCAGAGGCATCTGCTTATACCCATAATGTTGTGCTTTATTTGGGACAACAGAAGACTAAGATACTGGGATAAACTTGTGGAGGGGTAGTGGTGTAAGAAATGCCCCTTGTGGTTTTTTTGGTGGGAAAAGGAAGCACCAGCAATAGAAAAACTGGCGTTTAAAGTCATGAAACACAAAAGTAAAACTTCGAGGCTGGAGCTGTATTTTGATCTCTCCATCCCACTGTTTTTGGTGGAGGCCCAGGGTGCCCTGGTAGCAGCTCTTCAGCATCAGTGAAAGGAGAGGAGGGACATTTTCCCAGAGCAGCTCTGAAGGGAAGTGTATGTGTGTGGGTGTACGTGTGGAGGGAGGTTTTTTTGTCTCTGAGGGAGCTGAGGATAAGAAGGAAAAAAAAGCAGATACAGCTTTGTCCAGTGCACTCATGAAAGAGCGACTGGATGAAGAATCACCTTCCTCCTCCCCCTTTGCTTTCGAACGACAGTGGTCAGAGTTGGCCTAATTTCTGGTTTCCTTGGAAACCCTTTAGTGAGCATGTTTATTGTAACAGCTCGAGTGCAAATTGTGTAACTAAAGAAAAGCCTGCGAATAAAGAGATTTTGATAGTTCAGAGGGATTTGAGATGTGTGCATATGGAGGCTTACGTGTATGTGCGTGTGCCTACTTGTATCTGTCCACAGATGTGCGCTCGTTTTATGGAAGTTTCCAGAGGTTAGAAGTTTTCTTGGGACTGTGCAATAGCTGAAAAGAACAGAAGGTGGCATGTTTTCAACATTTTCATGCAGTAAAGGAAATGCAGGAAGGAGCTACATTAAAAGGAAAATAAGAAGGTAATAAAATAAAAGGATACGGAAGGAAGAAGACACCTAAGCCGAGACCATATCCAGTTTGATATATCTGTGCCGTTAATGATTGTATTAACACTAAAGGCTATTTATTTTCCCCATTTTTGTAAAGTAATTCACTGATGCCATAAGGGCTCATTTTACTAAACTCTGAAAAATGCCTGGTCAGTTGTGATGCATTTCGTTTTCAGTACTTTAACATTTTCTGAAAATTGTAAAATGCAGGTGCTTATCTCTTTCTGGTGTTTTTTTTGTTTGTTTGTTTGTTTGGTTTGGTTTGGTTTTGTTTTTGTTTTTTTTTTTTAGTGGTTTTTGTTTGGTTGGGTTTTTTTGCTTTTTTTTTTTAAGATAAAATTCTCACAGTGTGACTGGTTTATCAAGATCTATATTGGGAAGGTAAATATGGCCCTGACAGTTTCCCTTTAAAATGCAGTTACGTGAAAGATGGCACCAGGCCAAAAAGGAGAATTAATTTACATTTTCCAGAAAATTAGGAAGCAAAATTCCAAAAAGAAATAAATTTGAGATGATGACAGAACTCTTTGTTCTCGAGACATTAAATTAAGATCATTCTGAATATTCAGCCTGGCTTTCTGAAACTGTTACCACAAACATGTGCCTTTTAATCTGCAGGCACCCTCTTGGCCTGCCTACCTTTCTTTAAAGCACACATTTATCTCCCTTTTCCTACCTCCCAATCTATTTTAAGCAACAGCTTCACCTCACACTGTGCGACAGTGGCATGAGAGACCCGTTTGCAGCCAATCGTGGTGACTCACCAGGTAAAATGCTCCTTGCCTCTTGAGTGTCTTGAGCTTTTCACTTTGTTTTACCAGTAATTGCCACAGCTCATTTAATGAGAAGCAGACTGAAAGTTAGGTTTGAGTACTCCAGAGGGACAGCGAGGGCTGGTCTGAGCTGGACCAAAGTGGCCTCTCCTGTCCTGGCCAGGGGTGCCTGGAGCCACTGTGGAGTTGAAGCCCACGTCCACGGGCACTCACATGGGAATAAAATGGCACCTTTGTTGCCCCTTTGAGAAATCTTGGACTGTGTCCGGCAGCAGACGGCTCGTCTTTGTTTAGCAGCCAAATTCCCTCATTCCTTGGGCAGCTAATTAGCTTTTCACTTCATCCCTTCATCAAACCAAAAAGACTTAAAATGTCTGGGGGCTGGGGAGAGAGGACTCACGTGGTCCAGACACTGGCAGCATCCCCTGTCACTGGCCCTTGGAGGCACATGCTCGTTGACTGAGCCTTCTGCCTGCCCCCTGTTTGGGGACGTTTCCAGGCCACCCTGTTAATGAGCGACCAAAACCAGCTCACAGCAGTTGCAGAAGGTGACCTGAGAGACCAGCAGCCTGGGAGAGGGGCGCAAGGAGAAGCTGATGCCAGGGCTATCGTTTTCCAGCCCCCGGGCTGCGGGGGTTTGGGAGGGGCAAATCCTGCTACTGCAGCGTTTTGACATAAAATAAATCGAAGAGGCACTGATACATGGACTTCTGGAGAACTTCTGTCATTTAACTTCTCTTTTTCTCAATGTATTTACTTGCTGCTCTCCAAAAACAAAGTGTTTTGGAGGAATGGTCGTACGGCTCCCTGACATCCTGCAGCAGACCAGGACTGAAAAGCTCAAGGTGGAAGTAGAGATTGCAGCTGCTGGTTCCAGAAGCTGCGACCTCTGAAGCCACCATCTGGGAGACAGTCCTGAACGCCATCAGTTTGCTTATTTTGGACTCCAGCAGAGTGTATTAAATCAGTCTTCCTCACCCCAAGCGCTGGGATGTGCATTCTGAGGTTTTGGTTGGGTGTTTGGCTACTCTGATTCCTTCCAGGCAGATACACCGTGAATTCTGCTTCCCAGCTTGTGAAACTTCATCCTTGCGATCTTGTCTGAGGAATTACATATAAATAAAAAATTGTGTTATATAATACAAAAATATAAACTCACACATAACATATGTACCATTTATGCATATTGATATCTATTACATACTCTACAAAATGCACATATTATAAATAACTATATGTAAAGTTGAATATATATTACATAATAAAATCTCTATTAAATTTATAAAATAATAAAAATATATTCTCTCTGTGTGTGTGCACACACTTGCACTTGTTGCAGTCATGCTTTGAAACCAATCATTTTGTTGGAGAATAAAACTTCTCAGCCACTTCATGAGGAGACTGGGATAACGCGTATTACCACAGCTGACAGTTCCAGATGGGAACTACAGGCAATATCTAAATGCTGGAAGATTTTTTTGAATTATTGTCATGTTACGGATGTCAAATGCACAGTTCCAGAGGAAGCTGAAATTTCCTGGGGGAGAAATATCTCCTCGGTGCCTTCATTTTGAGAGCCAAATCGGAAAGGAAAATCCAAGCTGCAGAGCACCACGCCAAAAGAGCTCAGACAGAAGTTGTCCTTGGTGGTCCTCTTCTGAGAACAGTGTTGGAGAGTAGGACAATCACCATAGCTGAGGAAATAGCAATAAATGGGTGCAGCAACTGTTGCAGGAGGTGTGCACACAAACCTCTTCAGGCTGATGTCTGATAACAGAATCTGAATTTCCTGGACAAGCTATACACTAGTTCAGAAAAAAACCTGTCAGCAAGAGAAAGAAGGTATTGAATCACTCACATTTAGCCTGACTACATAAAAGCAAGAAGTGAGTTCTGTCTCTGAAACTCATCTTTTTTAAGATGTCAATCTAGTTAAAAACATTTGAGTTAGCAACGAAACAGTTGCAGCCCCGCACCACTCCGGGTACTCCCCGCAGGCGGGTTTAGGTCCCAGTGCACAACCTGCCAATGAACCAAGGATTTCCCATAACCGAACGGAGCATGGAGACCCTTCATCAGCAGTGAGAATTGCACTCCTCCCTTGTACTTCTGTTCAGCAAATTTCAGGTGTCTGCCCATCATGATACAGTCCATAAATGGGGGTTTTTTTGACCTTGTTACTAAAGTTCACCTCAGTTAGGATCTGAGTGGAGTTTAGGTGAAGTGAACATGGTCTGCTGAGACTTTTGCCTCTGAAGTCTTGGAAGACATGACATAAATGAGCACATCCCCTGCGCAGCATGGCAAGTTAGTGGTTGACATTGCAACCTGAAATGGAAGAAGTCTGCCAGGGTGCAGAGGAGCCCCAAGAGTGCCTGTGCTGGACTGCACACTCTGGTGCATTAAGGTTGCGTGGGATATTGAGGGCATCATGTGGCACCTCTGCTAAGTCCTGGGAACATGGAAGTTGCTGTATGTGTGATACAGGGGCAGCTGCCATTAGAAATCTCTCTCCAGCTGACCTGTTGGAGCAGGTCCAGAGGAGGGCCACAAAGATGATCGGAGGGCTGGAGCACCTCTGCTATGAGGACAGGCTGAGAGAGTTGGGGTTGTTCAGCCTGGGGAAGAGAAGACTCCAGGATGACCTTAGAGCAGCCTGCCAGTATCTGAAGGGCACCTATAAGAAATCTGGAGAGGGACTTTTTACAAGGACATGTAGTAATAGGATGAAGGGTAATGGCTTCAAGCTGGAAGAGGGTAGATCTAGATTAGATACCAGGAAGAAATTTTTCACTATGAGGGTAGTGAGGTTGTGGATGCCCCATCCCTGGAAGTGTCCAAGGTCAGGCTGGATGAGGCTTTGAGCAACCTGGTCTAGTGGTAGGTGTCCTTGCCCATGGCAAGGTGGTTGGAACTAGATGATCTTTAAGGTCCCTTCCAACCTAAACCATTCTATCATTCTATGATGCTCTTTGAGGGTGGACACAAATCTTTCCCTTCCGCCTGGGAGAGAGTATTTCAAGATCCTGACAAAGGGAGACCAGGAATTCTGTCTCCAGGAGGCTGTGTAAGGCACACTGTTGATGAGATGGTCTGCGTCACTGTTGTGTGATGCTGCTATGAGATGTGGGCATAGGAGGACACCTCCTATGAAGCAGCCTCCTGACATATCAACATCATTTTGTCCCTGAAGACAGAGGTTTCTTTTGTTCTGAATGATTAGCCAGATCCTACTCCAGCCTCTGTTCCACAGACTTGATAATACTGGGGATCAGTCCTGCGGGGCACAGTGTAGCTGGCTGTACTGAAATCCAAGCTTTTGCCAAGAAATGGAAGAGAAGTCCAGTCACAACCCCATGAGATACTACTACTTAAAGAATTTGGTATTTTTGTTTCTTTCTTGCCAGGACCATTTTGGTGCCATAAGAAACATAAGAAAAAAATACATCAGTGAAAGAGACACTTGATAGTCCAAGAAATATTCTTTTAACCTTTTCTTACAAACAGCAGAGAATAAATAGAGCACTTTTATAAGGTAAATAAAATAATCAACAGTATCTTTTACCTCTGCACCCACCTTCCTCTCTCCAGATGCTTTACCTCCTTCTGTCCAGATCATATGCCTTCCCAGGATATGCGCCAGGAAAAGGCTACTGTTTCAAGCAATCCTCAGCAAGAGGACTAGGCAGCTGGGAGGTGCAGGTAAGCCAGCTGTCAGAGACCTAGGGTGCTGACAAATTAAAACTTTCATTCCTTCTTCCCCCAAGAAAAAAACCCACATTATCTTTTGTACTTTATATTACCAATTCCAAGCCTGGGACTGGCGGCTCTTTGTACAACTGTTAGGGCATGAGAGTGGCTCTTCTGGGCTGGGCGATCTGCTTCTGACAGTGCCCAGTAACAGAGTTGCAGGGAAGAGAAAGGGAAGAGAAGATGAACAGCTTGATCCTTCTCCTGAATCCTCACAGCTTTTTCTAGTCCAGGCTTTCTGAACTAGCTGTTGAAACAAATAGCTGATGTCAATGGACTTTTCTTCCATGAATTTCACTTCTTTTTTAGTTTGGCACACACATCATCTTTCAGTAATGAGTCTTGACATTTTAATTTTGTGTCAGATGATTAGGTATTGCCTACTTTGTTTCATCCTTGTAGCCAGCAAATTTTGCTGGATGGAACCTCTCTAAAATATTACAAGAAATACTACTACTCCCTGTTCCCTACTCACCGTCTCTGTAACATGCAGGATTTAATGCACCTCTATAATACTCTCCCTTGGGTATCACCTTCTGAGGGTGAAGAGCAGAAAAGAATCTTACCTAGTTAATCTGTCCTTATGGGGAAGACATTCTTTACCTTTTATCATTCTTTTTGTCATTTGCTGTCTCATTTAGTTCCATCATGTGCTTTTTGGAAGAAATTAGTATAGTATTAAAGAGGTGGATACATCATGCACTTACCCAGAATGCCTCCTCTTGTCTTCCATGGTAACTGAGTTAGAGCTTTTGCTACAAAAATGGTCAAAAAGACACTACCCATGACAATAGTTACAGCTGATCTGCCAGTTGCACTAGTTTAACTGGAGCACTTTAACTTGTGCAGCTAAAGATTCATGCTTTACAGGTAAACTTACACTCACTCAGGAAAACATGTTTCATGAAAATGCGAGTAAGAGGAGACAGCAGGACGCCAGCATGTGCTTCAGCATTGGCCATGAAATGAAACATGCATCCTTTAAGAACCTTCCAGCTGTTCCCTTCATTTTTACTGGAAGTCAATGGTTACTTACCAAAGCAACAGTAGTAAAAGGTAAATTCTGAATGGATCATCTCTTGAGACAAATAATAAGAAAGCCAAAACTCAAAGAGCCAACCACTTGAGAGTAATTTACTGAACAGCTTTCAAAGCTAAAGCATTCAGTGGTAGGAGTGAAATTCTTTTGGTGTGTGAGCTGAGTCACTCTTTCAAAAGACAGTGAGGATGCATTAAAAAACCCTGATTCCTATAAATCCTGAAATGTAACCATGCCTGGGCCGTGAAGAGAAAGTCATGCTGGACCTGCTGGAACACGCTTGGACACCTTAGTAGTATCACAATTCCATTAAGTGCTGAAAGAAATGTGGACCTGACTTGGTTGCTGTGGACTGTCTTGGAGTGGGAAATTAATGCCTTTTGATTTATTGATAGTGCCATAGTCCTGTAACCAGATTATTTACTCATTTACATCACATATAGCTACTTATATCGCAGCAGGGCAGAACCCCTTCCAATCTGATTTGCCCTGGCAGAAATCACAACACAGAGCTCACAGACATGACACTGGATGCCTCAGCTCAGTCTGAGGAACTGCAAGAGTACAATCCCCAGGAGCAAGTTTAGGGAGTAGAAGGTAACAGACATAGCAATGCGGGAATCACTGCCTGCTCGTTTATCCTTCCTTATAGCACTTGGTAAATATACTGTTACTTGTGTAACTAGCCATGAATACGAATAGCCTTTCTGGCAGTGAAGGAAGTGGGTGCTTACTTAAGAAATCCGAGGCCAGTGCTGGCCAGTTTACAAAACGTGGGGTGAGAGGGGAAAGGTTCGGAGTTGCTTTTTCTTTCTGCATCACAGTATATATAACAGATTGACGGCAAGCGTCTAGCCTGATACATTTTCCACTGGGAAAGAAATCAAGGGCAAGTGTAAGGTCCTGCACTTGGGGAGGAATAACCCCATGCACCAGTACAGGTTAGGGGCTGACCTGCTGGAAAGCAACTCGGTGGAAAGGGACCTAGGAGTCCTGGTGGACAACAGGCTGACCATGAGGCAGCAATGTGCCCTTGTGGCCAAGAAGGCCAATGGCATCCTGGGGTGCANCCAGAGGTCCCTTCCAGCCCCTGTGATTCTGTGATTCTGTGACGAGCTGGCACAAGAAACAACTGACAGCAACATCGGCGCTGCAGGAACAACAGAACCGCTGGCTGCAGACTCATCTTCACTTGTCAATGAGTACAGTACAATAGACCCTGCGAGCACACAGGAACACGGCAATCTCACCTACAAAGGACTTGCAAATATCTAGAGATTTTTGATGTTCTGAAATTGAAAGCAAAATCCCTCTCTGAGCCATGACTGCAACGACAATGATTAAAAAACAACCCCTGAGCTGACCACTTCATAACCAGAAAACAATCACTTCGTCAACAAAGCAGTGAGATTTATTGCAAATACGGTAGTAAGCTTATGTTCTTCCATCAATGTGACAAACTAGTTTTTCTTAACACTACATTACTGACCCCTCTCCACAGTGTGACATTTATACACAAATTTTCGATCAGTAACTAAACCAAAAGCAGTTTTATTTTTTTTTCCTGATACAAATGCCAAATATCACAGACATAGACATAAGCAAAAAATTGTTCCAAATAAATATGCATGGAAAGATTTTTGACAGCTTGATAACAAATTAAACACAGTAATTATTGTATAAAGGGTTTAACAAATGGTATTACTGATAGCAGAATAAGCATCTCCAGGGAAAAGAGGATTGAATACATAATCTGGAAATAGATTAAATATATATATATAAAATATACTCAGTTTATTGCATGGATAGATAAATATTAACATATTTGTGCACATAACTGGGAATGAGGCACTTATTCAGGTTAGTATAAACAAGGCCACTTGCTAAGTAGAAGGAAAAATGTTAATAAGCCTCCAAAACATCTTGCTGAAATCTAAAACCCTGAAGCCGTAATAAAAAAGGCATGCTGTTACAGATGTATTTATAGTTCACTGAATTGTACAAAATCCAATTTCTTAAGAATGGGACAAATCTGGCAGGCCTTACTGAAACCATTGGGATTTTTTTCCCAGGCAGAGGACTTTGATATCTGACTCATGAATCTTACTCATGCTTGTCCAGCTTTTCAGTGTTTGCTCTGTGTTTTCCTTTGTTATCACCAGTTTGCGCTACTATTTTATACATTGTTAGAAAAACATTAGTCTGATAATTCCCATCAACCTAAACATTTTACAGAGTTGTAAGCAGACGCTTTTCAAAGCAGTGATCAAGCTGTTTACTGGGCTAAATATTTGGCTTGTAGAACACATGGGTTTTGATGTGATTTTATAAAAAGAAATAATAATTAAAAAAAGATTTTGCCTGCAAGCAACTTTAATGGTATTTCAGTCTGTTAAAATTCAAAAGCAGAAAAATAGCTCTACTGATAAACACCTAATTTCTGTATTTTATATATATATATTTTTAAAAAGATCTTCTCTGCTTATACAAAACAGGCATTTTATAAATATTAAAATGTTCCATTATTTACATGTGTCCCACTTTACTGTAGAATCATTGACTGCTATTATCCAAACATGCAGGTTCTAGGAGACAAGTTGTGCATTTCTCATTATCATGGCGATTTCACATATAGGCACAAAGGCAAATTTGATCTTAGGTTACATTTGCAACTTAGTTGTGAACTTAAATACAAAAAGTATCTGTGGGTTAAGTCTTTGATCAATCTTGCACACATAATACGTGGATCACAAAACCAGGAACTTCATTAAAAGAGTAAATTACTGTCAGGTGACCAGGGAAAAGGTCTAATGCACTGGGCACGTCTTGCAGATAATTGTTTCAGGCTAGAACTCAGATTAATTAAAAGAAAAGATCACTGTATGATTCTAGTAATGGAGTCTGACGCTTAGGTTGATATAAACATCCTTCAATTAAGCAGTCTGAATCACAGTCTTCAGAAAACCTAGAAAAGGTAAGACAGATTTTCACCCGATTTATTCGGTGAAAAAGTGATGAAAACTTGTTAAATCAGTGAAGTCGTAACAGCGTGAGTCCCTCTGTGGGCATATTCACACTGCACCATGAATCATAGCACAGATCCTCCCAGGCTAGTAGACCTCAATGTTTCTGAGTCTGTATGGCTCAGAGGACGATTGCGCAGAATTACTAGGCCAGGTCTATCTGTGTTGACAGAGCACCACAGCCAGGCCAGGAAGCCTTTTGGATAGATTTTTTAGTTCAGAGGCAGCATTGTGTGCTTGCAGCCACGCTGCTTTCAAGTTAGATCCTGTTCAGCTAACTCGGATCTCTGCAGCATGGTCCTTAGAATACCAAATGCCAAGTGTATTGCAGCTGAAGATAGTTCGGGGGCTGCCTGCACCCACCACCACCAGATGGTGGAAGGGAACCAGTATTTTAGCAACAGTCTCAACAGCCTGATTCAGATTCTACATAGTTTATATAGTTTAACTGCATTGACTTGAAATGACATACGCGTATGGAACGCTAGTATGACAAATGGGACAATCTATCCTGAAGGTTACGTACTTTTCATGGCTAAGCATTTGGCAGGTTATCTTTGGGACAGAATAGGTCCTGTCTGAATAAGAACTAACATGGGACACTGCTGATCCAAACTTCCATGGAACATCATGCTGTCACGTTACCTAAATCAAGAACACTGAGAAAAAATTAGAATTACTCTTGCAAAAGTAGTCACTTGTTAAAAAATGCCCAGCAACGACCCAGCATGTTTGTCAAGATGTGCTATGACTATACAGTAATAAATGCTACTTGATTCAATCAAATATTAATTTTTTCTTCACTTTATTGCCATTTAATATGGCAACTGACAATCACATGCCGGATTCAGTGTCATGATTCCTAGGCTCAGTTCAGGCAGAACCTTGTCCTCTGCATTTTGAATCTAACTATCATCTTCTCTAGGTACCGAAATACTAATGCTTGCATTTCCCAGCAGTGGATATGCACTAAAAAATATAATTTACCTTACAACACTTCCATGATCCATTATAAACTTAAGAGGACATAAGGGTCCAGTTTCTGTGAAAAACAAAATTCTTTCTGGATTTGTTGTATTCTTTGGCTTTATAAAATCATAAATAAGGAAAAAAACTTCTCAGATTAAATAGCTGAATAAAAAGTATGTATTGCATCCTGTGACATGCAACTGGTTATAATGTTATGCTGTCTAATCTAGCTGTCTTTTGAAAAAGTTCAGTTACACATAAGTAAAAAAAAATAAAAAATAAATCACGGGTATAGCTAGGTGAAGTCAAAAGCTTATAGGAGGGAGGATTCATGCCTGAGGCATTTCAACACCTTTCAGACTAATTGTAGATACTGAGTTTTTGTGAGAAACAGTTTTAACTGAAGAGTGTAAGGATTCCTCCTCTCAAGTATTCTGTGTTTCCGAAGAAACAGATTTCCTCTCTTATTGCAGACAGGATATATAGCACCTTTGGATAGTTTCTTCTACATTTTTAAATGTCAGAAAATAGAAAAAGAAAACAAAACCTCTCCCTTACAATGCAGTTCCTTGAATTGCTGCTTAAGATTAGTGCATGATATACAGATGTCAGGATCACCTGTCATGAAAAGTGGGAGATTCAGTATGGACTCGTCGATTGTTGATAATGGCAGCAAGAGTTCAGTATAAAATATTTCAAGTACACCTAGAAGCATATGAACTTTTTATTCCTCATGAGTCATCATGATCTGCTGCAAACAAAGTGCAGTTCAAAGGGTTTTTTTGAGGCACTCTGGAGACTCTGGCTTGAATCCTGAGGTCTTGGAATCAAACCTCTGAGCTGTCGCTGGTGTAATTATATGGTAGCATCATTGGTTCATTGCTGCCCGACTCCTTTGTGGCTTCCTTCTCAGAATTCTGTTTCCGTTTTAACAGCAAAATGATGATTGAAATTAAGCAGATGGCAAGCAAAATGGCAGCAGCTCCACCAATGATTGTGACTACACTGACCCCTGCATTTTGGTTATTCAATTCCCTGGGGAGAACGCCACTGACTGCAACCTCCCTTTGAGGAACCTGTTTCTTGCTGGTGCGATCTAGTGCTATGTGCTGTATGTTTGTTCCTCGGTTATTTTCTGCTCCAATGTCTTTTGCAAGTTCTGGGGTCTGCTCAGCTCCCCTCTTCTGACGCCTCTGTGTGGATGCTCCTGGGCTCCCAGCACTAAAGAGAGAGTGGTAGTGGTGCTCCACGCTTCTTTTGCCAATTCCACGGTTAGCATTCTCTTTTGAACGTACAGTGTAGATTGTATGGACATACCACTCCCTACCCAAAGACACCTAGAAAGACACAAGTTTTTGTATTTAAAAACACACATGTACACAATCTGGACAGCACTATACACAGAGGAAATCAATCACTGTTCTGAATTTATTGCCTAGACAAGTACTTTCAAAATCCTGCACAGATAACCCCTACTATGTGCCAATGTGCCACAGGAGTCATGTTTTCTGCCAAAATTTTAAGAGGGTGCAGTCTCTATTCCTCCCCATGGCCAGACTCTATGGCTATCATGTGCAGGTGAAGAAGCATAGCCTTGGCATTTTTTGGATACTATTAGTACCAATGGCCATACAAAGAACCTCAGCTGTAGACAGGCCGCAGTAGAGAACCTTCCAGGCCCAGCTTGCCAGCTGACTAGGCCCTGGCTGTGGCTCTATTTCCACCTTAACAGAAGAAAACAATTTTTTACTGTGAGGATGGTTAAACATTGGAACAGGGAGGCTGTGGAGTCTCCACCATTGGAGATATTCAAAAACCAACTGGACACGGTCCTGGGCAATCTGCTCTAGGTGACCCTGGTTTGAGCAGGGGGTTGGAATAGACAATCTCCAGAGGTCCCTGACAACCTCATCCATTCTGTGGTTCCGTGATTCCCTGCAGTTAGCATGAGATGATGCTATCTTCTCCGAATTTGTCTTGTCTTTCCTGGATACATAATAAATTTGGACTCCACAAGGTCCTGTAGGATTGTCTGAATACTTTCTTAAAGCTACTGGTTGATAATTTCAGTGGTTGCATCCAACTTCTGTTATTGTGAGAAATAACACATTTTCCATCTTATTCTTGTCTTTCTCAAGACATACTGTTGCTTCATATTTTAACTGTTCTGACAGAATGGGGACAAAAAATTACTGCATTATTGGAAGTAATCATATCAAAAATGAGATTTCATTTTCATGGGGACAGATTATGAAACCCTTCTTATGCTGGTAAGTAGGCTGTTCTCTTAACTATTCCATTGCTTACAATGGGACCTTTAATACTGAAGTGGCCAGGAGTAGGTTTAAAGTCTCCTCAATATTTTTTCTACTAACTTACACACTTGAGTTTTCCATGCAGTTTTGCAAATACTAAAGAGACAAATACTGAAGACATAACTCCTGGCTGCATTATACAAATCAAAGGGATGAATGCACATAGCTGAAGGATTATACTGAATTAAGAAGTAGTTGCACCCTTTAGATGTCAATTTCTAGGCTTTCCAGTGCTTAGGGGTTTCAGAATGTGCCAGTTTGTGAGGAGAGAATTGCACAAAAAATGCTGAGTATCAATTAGATTTTTATGAAGTTCACTATAAAGGCTTATGATTCCTCTATTTTTTATCTTTGACAAGTGAGAAAGGAAGCAATAAAACAACATCATGCAACAAGAAACTTCAGAAGTTCTTAGAAGAAATGCGTAAGAGTAAGTTGTATAATTTCTGGTTAGACTGTAGAATTAGGCAAGTGAAAAGCATAGTAACGCCAGAAGAATCTTTTAATAAGTGCTCCATATTTTATATCTAGACATTTTTAAGCATTTATAATCCTGTTTAATTGTGACTGGAATCAGAATAAGTCTTTCTCTTGGCTTCAACGTGATTTACTGTTAACAACACTTCTTGTGCAAGTGTTTCTTTCTTTGTTCAGTATTCCTGCTAATAAGCTACAGAAATCATACCTGAAATAGAGGAGTTGAGTCTACTTTAAAACCATCAGAGCCTGGCTGTTTAACTAATGGAATTGCTTCAGGATCATCTATTGCAAGTTTTGCATTAAAAAGCACATTTCCAAAGCTTGTGGCTTGTGTCTCCGGCTGAGCTTTGTCCTACACGGTCACAGAGGGAAAAAAAAAGTTTGTAAAATACAGATTCATTTCTTTTAGGAAAAACAGTTCTAACATTTATAGGCAATGTATAAATTGTGCAATTTACATGTGCTATTTTTTTGTGCAATCCAGTGTAATATCATGACAAAAGACATGAGAAGCAATTGTGGCCACATCTGACTTCTACTAACTTCTATTTAATCTCTTGCCTGAAGACTTCTTTTTTGAAATACAAGGGGGAAACACTAGAGAACAACCATAGCTACCTGTCTAAAATACAAAAAAAATATATAAATGTGGTCTGAAATAGAAGTAAGGAGTCTATTTCCCAGTTTAAAGAAGCTACCATTCACTTCTATTAAGAGACATACATATAAATTAGTTTAGATAATTAGATAATCTTCTTACTTAGAGTTAACTCTCTAAAAGTTGGGCATCAGGTCAGTAGTCATCTAGGTTTACTCTATAATTATTTTCAGAAGGGAAATAATCTCAGATATTCTACACCAGCTTTAGAAGTATCTCTCTTTCCCTATTGACTACAGAGGCAACTAACTGGATGACTGACTTTACATTATACACTAAATTTTGGATGGCTAAAGATGAAACAAATACCAATCCTTAACTTGCTTGTCTCCTAAGACTCCCTTTATGGTCAATGGATATAGCCAATGCAGAGAAAAAGCCTATCTTGGGATTCTAACTTAAGTTAAACTCTAAATTATGAGAGTCCCCAGAAAGATTATGAATAGAAACAGGAGGGAGAAAGGTAAGACACTGCCTTCATCAGTTCATGTTAGCCTGGAGCTCAAGTAAAAATTTGGTGCTGTCGAGAACATTTTAAAGAACAGTTGGCTTTGGATAAAAAAGAAGTTAGAGAAAAAATAAAAAAATATATATGTGCATCCTCCCAGAATTAGAACACTTACCACAATCTTAAATCTGTACAGAAGGGATGGAGAATCAGCAAGGCACCCATATTCAGTGTTGGATGGATTATATTTGGGTACATAACCATCAGCTCCTGTGCACAGGAAAACCTTCTCGATGCTACAGTAGAAGGAATCACCCAAATTCTGCACTGGATCCACCATCACCCGACCATATATGATATCACCTGTAAACAGCGCACACAGCTTACATCCTATCACACTGGAACGCTAGCACAGTACTGGGCTAAGTTAATAACCCTAGTCAAAAGCTCAGTGCAGTGTAATGTGACTGCAGTTTCTGGTCATGTCAAAGGTCCGAGCTGAAAATTCTCAACCTGCCTACAGCTATATCCAAAGTCTACTGGAGCATATCCAGCTTCCACCACAGGGGGTTGCCAAAGGCCATGGACACTCTTCCATGCACTCTGGGCCACATAATAGCAGTAGGAGGCTATTTGCTGTTGCTATAGCCTGAACCAGTTCAGGGGCTGCTTTTAATTCTGGGCTATACTAGGCTCTTCATTCAAAAAGTGAGTTAAAGAAACATTATGTACTCCTGTGCACCAGACCAGGGTGAAGGTTTTGGCCTCCTGACAATGTGCGTTGTTGAAGAGATGTTCTTTTTTATGTCAGTAGAATCCTGTTCAGGCTACATAAGAGTTTACTTATACTTGGTCAGACCGGCATACTGTACAAGTGAAATGAACATTACAAAAAGTCACAGAGACATTTTCTGAGACTTGGCTCCCTACTGAGTAATTGCATTTCAGCTGTCTGATAATGTTTAAGATAAGAAATGCCAGGCCTGTACAAATAACCTGGGCCATTGCTATGCAGGCAAGAAAAATATATTATGTGCAGTGGTCAGATACATATAACAGAAAGTGGTTAGGAAGGTTGAGAACCTGAAGAAGGAAAGGAGAAATGTTGTGTTGCTTTTACATCAATTTGGAGCAACTGTAGACTTTGAGAGAGAGAGAATAGGTACCTGCTGTTCAAAAGACTGTGCAAATACATCACAAAAGACAGTCATGTATTCAAGGTGCTGGTACTCTAATAAATAGGCAAAAGAGGCATACAAGGAAAGCAGAGGAATGAAGTGACTGCTTAGGTCCACTGACAGGTGTATCAATTGAATCAATCTTCCCACCCCCAGCCTACTCAGTGCAGGGCAGGGGGAAGGGAGAAAGCCTTGATGCTGTGCAAGCACTGTTTAGCAACAGCCAAAACATTGGCATGATATCAACACTGTTTTAGCCACAGATGCAAAGCATGGCACCATAGTGGCTGCTATTAAGAAAGTTAACTCTGTCCCAGCCAGACCCAGTACACTCATGTGCAACAAAAAACCTGTGTAATACTCACTGATCAACTAGGAATGTTCTTAATATCAGCCAAGGTTTATTAAGTGCTCAGCTTATAAGAAACGGCACCAGTACTGTAACCCTCAGACATAATAGTTTCAGTGCAGATTGGCCAGCAGCTGTAATGTAAACTGCCAGGTAGGAAAGGCAAATGCAAAAGAACACAAGCAGCAAGCCCAAACCCTTACTCCTGTCTTGTTTTGACTGAAACAAGATCCTGATAGTGTGGAACATATATTAAATGTGCATGATCTGTGCACAATTATACCTTCTGAGAAAGCAATGTCACTTTCTTGCCCAAAGCCCATTGAGCCATCAGAGAGCCACAGTGTCTTTTTGGAGAGGAGGAACATCTGGGTGTTCAAGCTGAACTCAGCAGCCACTGGGTCACTGACCTAAAACACAACAGCATAAGGCTCTTCAACAAGTATTCTTTAATGACTCCTAAAACACAGCAATGTACATTATTTATCAGCTCCGCACATCTACATGCAATAATACAGTTTAATCAAAAAGATTTCTTTGTAGTAGACATATATTGCTATATATTTTACATGCATACAACCTCTGGGTTATCTGCCTCTGTGATATTTGATAGGATTCTAGGTTAGTTTCTTCCCACCACATTTTTCCAAACCCCAGCCAAGGAGGTGCCCAAGGCAACTTATGTGTGGGGGTAACATGAAGAAAATATTTCCCTCAATAACTTGTCTCCCTCTGACTCACCATAGCCTGTTTTCTCTATCCCATTTTCATTCTTACACCCAAGTCCCACCCCTGCTTCTGATCCTCTGCCAATTATTTGAAAGTACACATTGCTGAGGATTTATTTGCAAGTACCAGTTCTTCTGATGTGCTGCAGGATATCAGATTATGCATGTGAAAATGCAGCAAACAATTTGGGTCCCATTTTATGCTAATATTTATCTTTATATATTTGATACAGTTATCTATGCTTCTTTCTTGATTACATTACAAGAATAAAATAAATCAATATTATCAGCAGCAGGTTCTCACTAGGTCATGTAACATAAGTTAGAAGGCAAACCATACAGGGACATGGCATAACAGAAGGGAAAAAACATAGTGCACAGAATTGGGAAGAGCACAAAGTTCAAAAAGATGCAGTGTACCTGAGGAAACAAGCTGGAAGACACACACATTCAAAAAAAAAAAAAAAGATAAAAGAACAAGAGGCCACTAAACAAATAAAAAAATGCTAATGTGTATATGTATATTTATGTATATATATGTGTATGTGTGTGGAGAGGAAGAGAGGAGAACAGAAAAAAAAAACATTCTTGCTGGCTCATGGACAAGGGGCTGATGGAATGAGATACAACAGTATCAACAGAAACTACTGCTGCAAGTTCCACAGCTGACACATTTATTCTTCTTCAAATCCCTTTTTCACAATAGAGTCCCAAAACTACTAAAGCAACAGGATTTGGCAAGAAGAATGTATAGCTGAAAAATTTTTATAAACCCACTGCTACTCTTTAGAAAGAGGAACGCTACTCCCATAGCCTTTGCACAGAAATCAAAAATATAATTTCCATTCTCTTTGGAATGCTTCTTTCTAAATGCCTGGGATTCGGGCGATTGGATCGCAGTGCCACAGCTTCAAATACCTGACTGACACAACTGGTTTCCAGCTGTGGTTCTGAAAGAGAATCAAACATGGCCTCATCAAGCTTTTCCTGGGCAGAGTAAATGCCTACTGAATAGGAAACAAGAAGCGCGCATTCAGCTAAAGGCACTGGACTTCAGCCGCACAGTTTACAACAATGGTCAGAGCAATGGCCTGGGTAAGTATTATGCATACAGCTGTGAATACGTCTCTTAGGCATCCTATTTTAAGTTACTGGTTTTATTTCTGTTTTACGTGTAAGTCTCAGTGCTGCCAGTGGCTGACCCATAGCTATAATTTGTGACAGTAGTTTCAATGTAATTATTTTCATGTGCATCTGAGGCATTTTAAACAAGAGTTCTTAGAAAAATAATCTGTGAGGATCTGCTGGGTGAGAAGAGTACTGTCAATTTATTCTGCCTACTTGCCATGCCCATCAACTCTGCATATGGATGATTTGTGGACAATGCAGATCGCTCATGGTAGGCATCCTCACCTCAGTGGGACCAAAGCCCATGACATACCTGGTACCTCAAGAAGCAGACAGCTCTTGAGACCAGTCCATCCCAGGGCAGCAAGTAACCTGATTATTCTTATTATTAAGTGCTTCTGTCAGGAAATAGTCATGCACATTTAAAGAATGGACATGCTGAAAGGACTGTGATAAAGCAGAGCTTGAAGACTGAATGCTATTCATGGACAGGAAATCCCAGAGTGAGATAGTGGTAATACAATACTCACTAGCGTTCCAGGCTACCTGCTTCTCTTTTCAGGGGCCACAGAGAGAGGAAAAAGGAGATGGGCAGATACATGTTAAAGAAGGAAATGTCGAACTAAAATCTCCAGAGGGGAGAAACCAAATATATTGTCTGCTTGATGTTTGATTCTTAAAATGGCCCCTCAGTCATGAACAGTGAAAACAATTGTGAAGGAAATCAGAACAAAAAGTTTCCAAGAAAATGAAAAGCTTCATATGAAAAGCCCAAGAAGATAATTCAGTACAGTAGCTGGGGCACTAGACTAAAAAATTGGGAGGAACAACTCCTGCCCCATCATTTCATCATTAGACTTTACAGGCAAAGTCATTTTGGTCCACTTGTGACACTTGCACGCACTGACTTCATAGAATCATAGAAAGGTTTGGGTTGGAAGGGACCTTAAAGATCATCTAGCCCACCCCCCCTGCTGTGGGCATGGACATCTTCCACCAGATCAGGCTGCTCAAAGCCCCATCCAACCTGGCCTTGAACACTTCCAGGGATGAGGCATCCACAACTTCTCTGGGCAACTCGTTCCACTGTCTCACCACCCTCATCCTAAAAAATTCCTTCCTTATGTCCAATCTAAATCTACCCTCTTTCAGTTGCCCCTCATCCTGTCACTACAGGCCTTGGTAAAAAGCCTCTCTCCATCTTTCTTATAATCCCCCTTTATATATTGAGAGGCCGCAATAAAGTCTTCCCCCACAGTCTTCTCTTCTCCAGGCTGAATAACCCAAACTCTCTCAGCCTTTCTTCATAGGAGAGGCATACCAGCCCTCTGATCATCTTCATGGCCTTCCTCTGGACCTGTTCTGACAGGTCCATGTCTTTCTTGTACTGGGGACCCCACAACTGGATGCAGTGGTCCTGCGCAAGGTATCACGTGTTTCCTAGTCTAAGGACCAGCGTCACAGTCTGGCCTTTTATGGTTATTTCTCTGTCTTTTGTTTGTTATATTTAAAACACGGATACTAATGTTTATTCAGTTTTGTAGAATGCCTAGAAATCTTAGAGGTAAAGTGCTAGATACTGCCCAGTGAATCTGTGCTACTGTACAGCGCTAACTGCTGATTTTTTGGGACTTGCTTTAAGTCCACATAGTCTTTCAATCTGTGATCAAAAGGAATGATATCATGGACCACAGAATTTCCTGAATTCCTTTTGCTATGAGTAGCTCAAGAAAAAGAGCTGGTCTTGGTTTGAAAATTGCTGGGGATAGGGGACTAACTGGTCAGAGTCCTTGGTGATTGTGACACTGTTGCAATTTTGCACCTTATCTCTATTTTGAATTGACGTCCCTGAGACTTCCATATAATCTATTATTAAAGCTTTATCTGATATAGTGAGCCCTATAGTATCCGTCTATTTTTTCCAGGGCAGTTCTTAATCTTAGTCATAGTTCTTTGTCATACGCTTCTTCCAGGTAAAAGTTAGGTTAGGGAGACCCCACACTACTTTGCTCATTTTACAATGATTTTTGCAGTTCTTTTGAATTTTCTTCAAATTATCAACATCTTCTTGCTCATACAAGGACCAGACACAAGCTGTCGTTCAGCACTGCTGTTAATTGCTTTAGAGTTCCTAGAAGATTAGAAATGCCAGACAAAAGCCAAAGTGCTGAACTATTATAAACTCCCCCTACCTCCCTCCATTCAAACTTTCAAAAAATGTTTTGCTGGGTTAACTCTGAGCAGGCAGGTTTCATGTCAGTTCATGTACCATCTCTTTGCTTCACCAGGACTGCCATATCAGGAACCATCTGTTCTCCCATAGCTGGCATAACACCAAATGTGTTGAAAGCATAAAGACTGCATACATTCCCTTGTGTACTCTGGCTAATTTAATAATTGTGTATCCCTGACTGATCTGGATCAGATTTATACTGTAAGATTTATATTGATCAGATTTATACTTTAACAGCATACATCTATAATATCAATAAGCATGAAACCATAGCCACACTGCTCCATTATTAGTTGTATTGGCTCCAAATAACAGAAATGATAAAACTTCCTCATTACACATCCCAAGGTCACGCTAGGCCTTTTGACAACACTGTAAACTGGCAGTTTATGTTCTGTTAACTACCCAACATGACCCCCAGATATTTTTCAATCGATGCTTTCTACAGCAGAGTCCATTTCTCCATATTTTGTTCCCAGCTACAGAGCTTTACAGTTGGACTTTGTGAAAGGTATGCTGTTCGCCTGTTCCCACATTACCATATGATTCATATTGCTGTGGGTGGGATTTGTCTCACCCACTCTTGTGAGTCTTAAAGCCAAGCATTTTACCAGTGTTGGCTATCTACACTTCCTCTATAGTCAGTGAAGGAAGTCCTACCTTAGGACTGAATAAATTTTCCTCTGGTGGTCCCACTTTTACTACCAGAGACCTAGCTCTGATCTTTGTGTCAGATGAAAACCTACTGATAATAGCTTTGTATTTTGCTAATGATCTGACAAAACTATTTCACACCAAAGCCAACAGATAAGTAAAGAATTCCCAAAGGTTAGCTTGTATCACAGTGTCTATCACCCAAACCAATGTCAATGAGCTTCCTACTGTCTATCAAAGATTGGCCACGCATTGAGGACAAGAAACCATTTGTGCTCCCAGATGCGTAAAACTGGTTAAAAAGCAGGAGAGAAGTATGTGCTGTCCCACCAATTTAGGAACTGGTTTGTTGATAAGCAAGTAAATTCAGTTTCTAGCACTATCATTACAAGACCAACAAAGGCAATTTGGCAATCAAAATAAAAAGGAAACATGATGAAGGTATCACTGGGGTGGTACCTGCTGGAATCGGATATCCAGATCAAATGTGATCGGCTCTCTAGGATTGCAGATCACTGGTAGGCTGTACTCCTGATGTGGAGCAGTGGTACAAGCTATCAGCTTCACAGTGTACGTTCCAGAATAGTCTCGAACCTGAAGAGAGAGAGAGCGCTGTTCCACCAACATCCTAACTATCAGGCTGGGGCAAGAAAAGACACAGTGAAGGCTGAGGTCTTACCGCAAAATCTGAAACAAAGCTCCACTGCTGTACTGGCTGGTTGTATGTTGGCTCGCTTCTGATAAGGCTGAGGCTAAATGTCAGGCCCAGGTGATCAGCTGACATAACCATGGAAGTTAGAGATGAAGCTAGAAACATGCCAAGAGATAGATTTGTCACCTTTAGTATTTCACTGCAAACTCTCAGAGCCTGAAAAACATTCTCAATAATTCATAAACCATGCCATGGTTGATGTTAATACCTTCACAGGGTAGTGGGTTTTATTCACCGAAACTAACAAAACCAATTACAGTCAATGCAGCTGGGCCCCCTTGATTCTTGTTCAAGTGTCTATTAAACAGTTTCTTCTGGGCTACACAACCAGAACTGTATGAAGATTAAATTTAACAGACAGGCAAAACAGTGAGAGTGGAATGGCAAAGATCTATAATCCCTCCTGTTTTAAACTCGGAATGTCAGCCCAGGGAACACAAAATAACTTCTCTTAGCAGTGTAACTCTTTCAGCTCTGCCTGATATGCAAAACTAAGCATGCTAAAGGACATCTGAGAAAAAGCAGACACACTATGAAGGAGTTTTATAGGTTAATAAAACTGAACTAAACTAAAAGAGATTTCTTAAAATGTTTTTTTCCCCTTCTCATTATTGTTCAGCAGATTTAATTTAGTTAGATAATCTTTTCCATGGCCAGCATTCATGCTCAGATTTATGTCTGTAGACAGAGTCTTACACCTGCGATTATTCTGAATAAAGGCAGTGGAGTTTAAACAGATTAAATTGCAGGATCAGGTCCTTAGCAATGACTAATTGAATGGCAGTGAGAATGTTTTATTAACAGAGTGATACAATGCTCATACAAGACCTTTTCTTAATCTCTGAAAAAGGTCTAAATAACCTAGAAAGGCTTCAAGTTAGAAAAGAAATTTTAATGCTATCTAAGTTCCTAGGGCAACATAAGCAAATAGCTAATCACAGCTTTTGGATTAAAAACATATATTTATAGATCCGTAGTGGACAGAATGGCCTAGATCTTCATCTTTCATAAATCAGGCTCTTGATCAAGTGGAACTATTTGCTTTCCATCAGAGTCATGCATATTTCATTAAGTTTGACAATCTGAACACAGTCATCAATGACAAGTAAAAAATGCCAAGTAGAGGAAAAATCCTTATCTGAAGAGTACAGTACAGAAAAAAATTAGGTATCAGTAGCAGAAATAAGAAAACCGAATAGGCTGAAGTTTGGGAGGGGTGTCTTTGTTTTTATAATACTGCTAAAGTGTAGAGTAAGCTTACCAGGATGGGACATCACAAACAGACCGTGGAACCGGGCTTCAGTCTTAAAGTTGACAACCAAGCGCCCCTCTTCACTAATACGCATGCTAGTTGGGTACAGGGAACCTGGTAGCAGAAACCAATTCACAAGGTGTATTCCACTTGCAAGATGACAAATAAATCACACTCCTACAAAACACTAGTCTCACTCTCATTTCCCCTTGTCATGTCACCTGTTTGGGAGAGGAACTGCTGGTACCTTTTGGGTTGACTCAAGATTCTTCTCAAACAAGAATTTACACAGTGGGGCCTAGAGTTTTCACAATGCTTCAGCTTTTCAAAGCACATACAGAACTTCCCTGCAAAGTCATGGTTTTACAAGTTATCACGGACCCACACAGCTGCTCTAGTAGACTGAGGTAAGTCCACAGCACAATCTGTGCTTGTGTTCAGGCAACGGCATGGTCAGCTGCCAGGTGCGTCTGTAGAAGGAAGAATACCTTTGTTTTCACCAGGTATTCAAGCTTACTCCTACCACTCTTTATCAGTGCCTCCCCATCCATTGTCCCAAGGCAGCACCCACCAGCACTTAGTTGTAGCAGTTTGTTGTGGTTTCCATGGCAATCCACTTGTGGGTCTACGAAATTCATTCTGACAGGCTTTGCATTGCTGTCAATTTCTGGCATGAATCTGGCCCAAAGTACAGGCCTAATATTTCCTGATTTTAGGTTACAAGGTTTTGTGTATATGTCAGAATTGGTTTGTTGCTGTAGCTTGCAGCCAAGTCCCTTTTCCTCTAGAGTTCTGCAAAGCTTCACAGTTCAAGTGTTTCCCTCAGTGCTCCCTGACAGAGAGCCAGTGATATGCCACCATTCTGCCTGCTAGGGGCAAGAAGGAAACAGGAATGTTCCTCCATGAATGTGTCAGAAACCTAACACACTCACCAATGTGAATGTATACTACCCATACAAAGTCACCTGTACCAATCACGTTTATTGGTACATTAGAAATATATATATATGTATGAATTATGGCTTTAGAAGACCTTGAACTGCTTTATGTAGTTTTATGTAGAATTTATGTAGAACAATTATATGTATCCAGAGGTACAGAAATAAACTGGAAACTAGTTAATCCCTCCCTGCCCGGAAAAACAGTTGCTCACTGTGCAAGGTTGTGGAGTGAGAAAATACTGCCCAAATCAGACTGGGATAGGTTGGAGGTCTACTCTCCACTACCTCACTGTGTTTATCATGCATTTTGTGCTGGCTGTTTTGAAAGGGAGCTGCCAATGTTCAGCATCTCCCAAGACCTGGCCATCAGCTTCTTAAACAGAGAAATAAAAAATTAAAGCATCAATGACAGGAAAATGGTGGCGTAGATGAACCACATAACTGCTGAGACTGAGGACTAGATCTGGTTGTTATTCGGTGACTAGTACATCATATGATTTGTGGCCTGTGACTTATTCTTTAGGCATCGCATGACATGTTTCATTCTTCATGCACTGTAGATTCCCCTCCTCACTTCCTGCTTTTAGCATGAGGACAGAAATTGCATAGCAATTACCTCTGTGGTTCATGAACAGAGTTTGCAGAAACAAAAAATGGTTTTATGTTCACTGGAGTCCTGAAATTGTGTAAGTGTACATACATAATTATAGCTGGTGCCTGTATTCTACCTTAGGTTGAGATAGATATGGAACATAGCCCAGCTGAATGCTGGGAAATACTAAGTAAATTTGTATAAATAGAACAGAGCAGCATATAGGTGTAACTATACATTTTAATCTTTCACAGAGATCTGTATGTCACTATTTATAAAAAATATTTTAACGTTTTGCAAAGATAAATTCTGTAATGATAGAGTTTGATTTTTTGACTAATTATAGTCATAAACATTTATTGACAGTATAGATCACATTTAAAGAATGTTTTACTGTTTAGTACTCTAACACATAGGACAGGTTATTATACTGATTATATATTTATGTATCTTTTGAATGTTTCACAATTAATGTTTTCAAAATATCAAAAGTTTCTGAAACTGTATATTCATGGCTAGAAAAAAATGATATTGCAGAAAAGTTTCCGTTTTTTTTCACTGACGTGCAAATATCTTGTGTGGCAACAGACTGTGAACACATAGTGAACCTTGAGGCTCTGAGTAGAAATAAATGTGCTAATTTTTGCACGTGTACTTCAAAAATAATGAGACAGTTATCTTTCTTTGCAATAAAAGAACTGATGTCAACTTTACGTGGATTTCATAAACACCCCAGCAGAGAACTGTCAGTGCTATGAAACGACAGATTGTTTGCAACTGATAATAAATTATATACTATTATATTTTTTTTTTTTTAGTATTAGAAAGATTGAAAACTCATCCTCCTGTGTGCAAATTATACTCTTAGTAACAGAACATGAGTTCCATGCAAAGAAATCAAACACGCACCTTGGAGCTCTGCTTCAGGTGGGCTACCGATCCCATCCTTCCACAGGATGGCAGTGTCATACACAAAAGTCAGCCGGAGCTCTGACTGTAGGTCGAAATGCTGCCAGCCTCCTACACCCACTGGAGAGTGGAATACATAAGAGACGTACAAGGGGACTCTCAGCGTGACATAGGACTGTACTAGGTTGAGAACCTATAAAAAAGAAAATTATGTATTTAGGTTAGTGGTCATGAAAGGCAGCACTGTACAGGTAATCCTAATGCAAGAGAAAGAGAAGACAGAACTTGAAATAAATATTGTGACTGAATCAATTTCTCTCATTTTGCAAATTACAGATGAAGTGCAAAACAGATTTCAATGGATTTCTGCTGAGTTTACACCCCTTAAGGGTGCATTTTTGTATTTCAAACTGAATATGCGTTCTGATAAAACACAAACCCCTCACTTTTGACTCATCATTTTTGTTTAGGTTTTTTAAATACATAAACAACATGGCTACAAATGAAGGTTTTAGAAATTTTTCAAATATCATTTTGCATTTGCTCTATCCTTACGCCTTAAGCAACTCTTTTGCTTACATTCTTATGCTACTATCCTGTAAGAAGCTCTTCTGGAAGATCCTGAATTTGCTCAGATGTCATTGCAAGACTGAGTCCTTGGACTGTACTTAATCCATCTCTGGAACTATTTTTTCCTTTGTGTACGGATAGTAGCTAACATACTGCATGCAAACACACAAATCATACTGTTTATCACTGTCTGGAAGAACTAAAAATAGCATGCAAGTTGATACAGATTTAAAAGTAGACCCTTTATGCATATATTGTACAAAACAATAGCACTGTATTTAACTATTATCAGTCAGGGAATTACATATTGTCTGTATATATATCTTAATGAAAAAAGGCAAGAAGAACAGTGTCAGTAAACTGTCACCTCTTCAGATAGATCTTACATGACACATGGGTCCAAACCTTTGTGAAAAGACTTTGCACTTATGCTTTGTTACAAATACTTTTTCGTTCACATCTCTCTCATTAGAAATGTGCAATCCAGATCCTTTTGGAACATTCTGGATTTTCTTAGAAAGAAGCAGAAGGAAAGGCATTGAGATCATCTCCCAGTGGGAAACTCTTCAAAGACACAAATGGTGTTGAACACCCATTTACTTCCAATAGAAATTGCATAGGTAAATTTGCACATCTAAACATTTCCCTGCAGTGATTACCTTACAAGCTTTTAAAGAGTGTTTTGCACTATTAAAAAACCCCAACATTCAAAGAACTTTATAAGCTGTGTAAAAACCAAACTGTTTCTGGGTTCACCCAGTGGCATGTCAGAGGGCTGAATGTCCATTACCTTACAGCTGCTTTAGATTTCCAAATGCCAGATAAAACTTTTAGTAATACTATGAAACCACAAATTTACTGCCTGCACTGGCTAAATATTCTAAACTAATTAAGGAGTTCATTATGGCAAATGTTTGTCGTTGCCACAACCTACTTCCATGCGGGACAGTCCTTGATCTACACACATTATGCTACCAAAACCCTTTCTACTCATATTGTTTGTATCATTCCATAAAATGTGCTGGCATTTAGGCAGTAGACAGTCTGGAAACACACACAGTATCATGCAGTAAAGCAGCCCAGTAGATAATATGAGATGCTACAGTTATAGATTATTTTATATTAATATGTCTTTGTTGGTTTTACATAAATACAATCAAGAACTTCTATTTGGAACAAAAAAAGGGTTTTCTTCTCCACAGGTATTGGATGACAAATTGAAGCTAGACAAAAATATTGTTCTTTAGTCCTATTTAATTAGCAAATTTATCTTTGGGATACCTGCATGGATATCTGAGCAATTATTTCAGACATGGATTTGCTAAATTGTTCCAAATAACAAACAGAATTCTCACTTCTATAAAAACAATACGGCTACGATGCAACTCTACAGTGCAGCACAGTTCGCCTTTGATTCAGCAGTAACCTCGAACATTTGTCATTTCCTGGAACAGTATCAAAAACTGAATACATTTGGTAACACAACAAATGTGTTACTATTGAAAAGTAATCTCAGACAAACTATGTTGGCTTTTCTCTGTGTGTTTTTGTTCTACATCTGCATGTTGCACAGTAAGAATTAGACACTGAAGTCAAAGATCTGAAATTCAGTTTGTTTATGAGGAAGAGACAAAGGTAGGTGGAAGATTTAATGTATGTCCCCTATCCTCTTGAAAAGAAGCATACATATGCTTAATGATAATGTAGAGGAGGACTGGAATATCACCCAGGGAGAATTTAATGACCTTGAAGGCTAGAGTAATAGAAGTGAGGATGAAATTTTATAGCAATGAAATTTTGTAAGGTAATAGAAACTAGTGACAGGGATTTCTGGTAGACATGAAAGACATTAGTTAGAAACAACAGAGGGGAAAAAAGATTTTGGTACGTGAGTTGATCACATCATAACTATGACCTTCCTACCCTCTCCATGTGATATGATCCTATGATAAACTGAGGAATGAGGTGGAAATTAGAAGCATGCATGCCATTATACAGAGCACTAGTGAGAGCTTATCTGGAACAGCTTTGATTATCCATGCTTGACAAAGACCTAATTCGCATTGTAGACTGTAGAAAAAGGAATCAACATAATCACAAGAATGGCAAAACTATCTGATGAGAAGAGACTAAAATAGCCGGGTTGTTTAGCCTAGTACAACAAAGGCTGAGAGGCAGTAAGAATGCTGTCTATGCATGTCAGGAGATGAACAGTGGAGAAGGGCCACTGATGATGAAAGATGGTGCAGACATGGGAACAAACGGGCATAAGATGGCCAGGACAAATACAGCCTAGAAATCAGAAGAATTTCTAGCCCTCAGTGTGGTGGCATTCAACAATAACACTGAGGCCATGAAATCCTATTAGTTTTTAGATTAAGTTTACTGGTGTTGGAACCATATTATATAGAGACTTAAGACAGTGGCCTGGACTGAGCGATCCACAAACCCCCTTCTAGTTCAGTATCTTATGGCACCTCAATTAAAACAAACAAACAAACAAACAACTTCTTTCAAAGCTTTTCTTGATTTTCAAGCACAAGATAGTGTTGGCTCTTCATGTATGCTGTACACAAAGAAATCCATTAATGGGGTTTGTAAACCACATTTTAGAGTTTTCTTGCGTCCATTCAATGGGACCATAGTGTTAGTGAGCTCGACTCATTTGTACTGGTAGAAACCTAGAAGTAGGATCCCATGTAGGGATGAAACACTACTTCTTTGCTGTACATTACCCACTGCTCTGTGGGAAAATCTGAAACCATAATGCCAAAGAATTGTTTCCATTTCTAGGACCCTAGAATTTAGAAGGTTCTTCTCTTTCAGCAAAGCCCATAAAAGATGTCTGAGCAGTAGGGCTGCTTGCCCCAGCCTGGGAATTTATTCATGTACTTATGAATATCTATGTGCTTCCATCAGTATAGCTGCCTTTATATGTGATTCATGGCACATAAGGAGAGGAAGGAGTTCTTGCTAAACCAGCTGATGGAGTTTTTATGCACACAAACCCTTCTTCAGGCACCCATGGTCTTGCAGGTGTGGAGGAAAACCTACAATACTGATAGCCAGAGAGTTACTGAATAAATAGTTCTCCCTCCTAACAGTAAATTAAAACCTACAAGGCCCTCTCCTTTCTTGCTGAAAAGGAAAATGCCACAAGGGGAAAATTACTCTTCAGTAGGCAGAACAGAAAAATCTCAAGATTTTTCCTCTATATGAGAGGATTTTTTGATATAATAAAAATGCAAAAAACACCCCAAAACAACTGCAGAGGAAAACTGTGTCTGAGTAAGTGAGCAGAATCCCCCAACAAATGAATCGATGCAATGTGGAACACAGATGGAGGAGTCTTACTTCTGTAGCACTCTTAATAACGCCATTTAGGCAAACATGAGAAAACATTCTTTCCATTGAAGCCTATTGAAAGTAGCCAGCTGTTCATATTTTATCTCAATGTGACACTGATGAAACCAAAGTGGTAACTCAGAGCTGTGGAAGTGTAGGATCAGCTTAACTGCTGTGGAGAGACAGAACAGGTGCATTATGTGTCTATACATCCTATGCACAGGAGATTTTAGCAGTTGTATTGAACAATTAGTTTTCTACAATGATAAATGTAGGATCACACACAAAGTGTGGCTTTTAGCCTTGTGATACCAGGAGAGAAATAGACTAGAGCCACACCTGAGATGAACTGCGGAAATTGTGACTAATAGTTTGTTGCAATGACAGGTCTGGAGAACCTGAGAAGATGGCAGACAAAAATTGTTCCAAGCAGGGAACAGACTCTTACAGTTAGTATCTGAAAAAATTTAGATCACATATCATTCCAATAGTGCATCTCAAAATTCATGTGTGTGAGGGAAGAACATGATTTATACTGGACATCGATCTAAGAAGGAGAGGTTCATACATTTTCTTTGCAAGAAAAATTATCACAGAGCATAAGGTCCATTTTTGAAGACTGACAATTCCCATTTAAAGACTTAGGAAATATTAATGGGAGTTTCTATAGGTGTTCTTTCTTTGTTTCCCTTTCTGATGCAAACTGTCAAACTTCATTAAGTAAAAAACCCCATAATTAGTTTGAGAATCTGTCATGTAACAAGTGAGAATATTGGGAAAAAAGTATTTTCAGTTAAGGCTTTAGGGTATGGGCTCTGTTCTATATTTATACTGTATTTTATTTGTCTGGCTTACATTTCCAGAGAGCAGAACTTGGCTATGTGTGTGTGTGCACTGTTAGCACTGACAAAATCAGAATTAGAAATAAAACAAGTTTGTGTTCTATATTGCATCTCCCAATGAAACAAACTTTTCATGAAAACTGTATTTTTGTTCTCCAAAATACCCTAAGCCTCATTTTCTATTGCATTTACTCGTTAAGCCTGTGAATTTGAGTCACACAAGCTTAACAATGTTTCATCTTCTGTTTACACAATAACAAAATGGTAAAGCCCCAAGAGGGCCGTGCAGCCAGGTAGGTCACAGGTGAAATGCAAAGCAGGTTTGTTTAAAGAAGTCTGAATGGAGAGGAGAATGCACTACAGCCTTGAAATGCCAGCTCCTTGAAATGTTTAACCTCTGACTTTGTTACACAGCTGGTGCATTAACACTATAGTAGAGTTTTTCTCTTCACAGTGCTTACTAAATGCAAGTGTTTGCAGCTGGAGAAAAAAGAGTTTGACTGTTAGTGAGCTTCCATGTCAAGGGAATACAAGTTGCAGGGTTTTCTTAAACTTGACTGTGGTGGTTGAACTGAACATAAAAATCTGAAAATAGACATTTCTGTCTATTTGCATTTTAGAGCATCTAATGAGATTTTCAGAAAAGCTGATTTTTTTTTTTTTCCCTTAAAGTATGATTTTGGTAAAAATTGAACTAGTAAAAGTGGAAATATACTGTTTGTATGTAATAAAAAACCTCTGCAACCTGCCTTGTATAAACTGTGGCAAAACATTAGTGATTTTAAAATCTCTTTTCAGGTGGGATTTCCAAACCCATCAATGCTATAACATGTGTAGCATAAATGTGAACTGAACTGGAAGACAGACATTTTCAGTTTTGGCCAGAAATAACTGTTTTTGTTAGAGAACAAAACAAACTGTTGAGCTGTACTCAATTATAGTAGCTTCAAGGTATCAATCTGTATGTTCAAGTATTTTAACATATGTTCTTCACCTTCTTGTTTCTGTCAAAGACTTGCTGAACTAGATGTTGTTAATAAAATTTGTTTGAATGGTAATTTCCTTGCTTCCCTACGCAAAGTCTGGCAATGGACTGGAACTAGGGAAAGCAACATCCACATAGAAATACTTGGCCAGAACCACACAGAAGCCTTCAGATGCCAAACTGTCTGGCTACAGCAAACAGTTATACCAATAGGAAATGAGATCAAATGATACTTCATGCTCTATCAAATAGGTCTAGGCCAACACTTCAATATATACTTTATTAAAGGACAGTCACTTGCTTGGTTTTCACTGTTCACTTCTTAACTTCCTTTCAAGAATATCTGTCATTGTTCTAGCAGCTGCGTCTTCAGTATATGAGATGCCTGTAGTACTTGACTCACAAAACGTCCCCATGAAGTAAAGTCCAACCTTTATTAACAACCTGAAAACACAGGAAGACAGCCCTCAGGCAGGTGAGTTCCACCTTTTTAAGGCCTATACATAACCAAAGGCAGACACTGATTTTTAGGCTATGACTGCAGGTTGTCCAAAAGAAAACCGTTGCTGCTAATCATCAAAGCTGACCTTAACTTTAACCAGAACAGAGCTATAATCCAAATGAATTAGCTCAATTTGAAGAGGAGTAAGTCTTTATTTTTAAATATAAATTCCTTAAGCTGCACATCTAAATTCATATTTAGATACATAAATGCCCGTTTTTTCAGATGTGATGAATATGGGCAGACCCCAGGAACAAAGCGTCAAGCTGTATACTGAAAGGAGTGCTGCATGTAACTCACGCAGGGTTTGCTCATGCACAGAGTAATTGAGAAAGAGAATGGGTCACAAGCAAAAGGCCGCAAAGGAGAAAAAAAAAAAAAAAAAGAAAACTAAGACCTTCTCTGTATGTATTATGACAGTTCATGAGTTCATGGGAACTGGCTAAGACAGCTGCAGCCTGCAGCAAACACTAGGAGCACTGCCAGAAGAACTACACCAGCTGCAGGTCTCCCATCTCACTTCTTGCTGACTGAAGCTCATCTTCTTCCCCTGCCCCAGGAGGAGCTCCCATAAAGTGAAGGTCCACATCATGCAAGATATGACCTGTTGAGTTTGTGAAATCTCTGTCTGAATCAACAGTGCTATCTTTGTTTGACCATACAGGTACTGGAGAGCTAGAATCAAGAAACAGAATTTTGAGCTTAAAGATACAGCCAAAATATCTGGTAAATTCAAGCTATTAAATTTGCAGTGGTAGCAGGACATGGTAAAGAGTTTTTTTGTTATTTATCCGTTCTCTCTGTATAATAGAACTTAAGTTTCCTTTGTGTGCTAAAAAACATGGTGAAAACATAGCTGCCAGCTTTCCTCTCACAGTAGAGGATTATTAATTGTTCACTGAAGGAGAAAAAAACAACAATGGTGACAACCACAGAGGTAGGGCACTGACTGCCTCCCCTCTCAGCTGGAGGGGGTCATGTGAAGATAAAGACCAAACTTGGAGAAGAATTAAATGGAGGTGGGGGAAACAGGGAGGGCAGTGAAGCGCATACTGGCTGTGGGGCAATCCTTCACTGCTAGAAGTAATTCAGCTTGATATTCCACTTAACACACTGTAACCTTTCAGCCACAACCTACAAGACACTAAAGGACGACTTCAGCTGCAGTTTCATGGCTCTCATAGCTCCTGTTCATCCCTCTCTGCTTTCAAATGAGGGATCTTCCCTAAAGTACATAAGGGTTCTGGAGCTTAAAGCAAGAACAGCTCTCTTCCTCGGCCACATTACCATTTATGCATGTTCTTCACAACCAAAGATACAGGTTCTTTCATTTACTAAAATATTGGAATGCTGCTTATTTTCTCTTCTGTTTATGTCCATATAGAAACATATAGGTTTTATTTTTGACACACATTTGTTGAAATCAGCTATTCAGCCTTTTCCCTAAAGGACAAAGAAGTATTTAAAATGCAAAGGATTCAAACCAGCTCTTTCTTCATCTTCACTGTGGGAGAAGTGGCTTGCATAGGTCACAGGATCGGAGGACAGCTGCTTGGCAGCTGTGTGTGCTTCTGTGCTTATGATTGCGTTGTGTGGGAAATAATATATGGCTGCATATTGCATGGGCATAAGGATATAATCAAAGGAATGTTGAGTTGAAGAAATGAAATCATTCTAAGAACAGTAAAGACTGCTGTCATTTTTATCTTGTGGGAATGTGTAAGGTTTACATCCCACACTCGTATGCCTTTCCCTTCCCTCTGACAGGTTCATGGTTCCAGTGGAATGTACCTGTAGGAGGATCTGCTTGTAGCAGAGGGGCAACCTCAAGCAGATGCACTGACAGTGAGCTTCCAGCATCAAGGCAGAGACCTTGAACTGGTCCCTGTAACAGACAAGGAACCAGGACAGATGACAGAGCACTGAGATGACATATCCATCAAGGTCTTTGCATCCAAGAAGGGCAGAAGCTCCATTTTGTTGTGGTCTTACACTTTACAGAGGTATTATAATCTCTAATTAAAATGGCCAGAATGTCAGGAAGTTAACCAAGGGCTAAAGAGAGCCTGGTGCAATTTCCTATCCAGTAAATTGATTGTATGATCACCTGCGAAAAACAACAGAGCAAAGTGGACTTTACGCATGTAAATAAAAAAAAAAAAAAGTTTATCTGATTAGGTATCTACATGTCCATTGGCACTCATGCTTTTAGCAGTAAAATAGCTTTGTTTTTGCAAATGCCAATAGGTTTCTTTGGGCAGAAACACACTTTTTTCTCATCTGTTAAGGCCTCATGTCATTTGGGACTGACAAGAATTCATGCATACAAGACTACTGAGGTCTGATAAGCAGATGGGTCCCTGGCAAAATGAACACCTGTTAAAACGCAGAACAATTATGGCCATTGCACACAGTGGCCTCATCCTTTCCACAGAGGCTCAACAGGTAAGGCTAGTGAGCCAGGAAAGTGAGTTAGCTTTATCATACAGTTATCATGCTATGGATGGACTTCTCTGAAATGAGGTACTGCATTTCCAGTCCTTCTTCCAGCCTACAGGATCATTCCCCAAAGGGACTTTTCTGTGTCAAGTAAGATTGATCTTCACAGCTACAGCTTTTGTACTCCAGACCCTGAGTAGGATCAGACAGGCTTATGTAGTAATTATACAAGGAAGACCTAGGGTCTAACTTCACCAGAAGAAATGCTGCACACTTTTGCTTCCACATCATTACAGATTTCTGGAAATAATTTTCCAAAGGACACCTGAAGATCTCTGCAACCTCTGTTTTAACCCCCAACCACTTTCACAGCTCTGCTCTTCAGACATCCCATACTGGCAGCTTTTCTTTGCTTCCTGACCAAGAAATTTTCTGCTGGGTAATGCGAGACCACTACGCTGTCTGCACTGGTGGGTCTTGTTACACGGTAAGCAAGAGAACAGCAGAGCCAAGCAGCTGGCAGGACAGTGCAGTCCACTGTTATCAGCAGGAAGGCTCTTCACAATTTTTTTAAACTCTATTTTAAGATACCCCATGATTAATATTAATAGCCCAGTACTATCAATGTGCTAAAAGCAATCCTTTAGAAGGCTTTCATTCTAAGAAAAGACTAATGTGGCTCACTGTACAGTAAAAGTGTGATTGGTTTGTCCTAAAATACTTCAAAACTGCATGGGGAGAAAATCATAGGAATTTTAATTCAAGCTAAATTATTCCCTTAATTTCAACCTGATAAGGATTTCACATGCAGCTTTACAGTACTTAATGGACATTGATAGCTTTAAGGAATAAGCTAGCCTCATAAGAAGCCTATATTTTGTCAAAAAAACCCCCAACACTTCTCAACTAACTTAATTTTAAACCCACTTATTTCTACCATAGATGCATTACAAGGCAAATCTTTCATTTTAAGAACACAGTACAAAATCAAGTTACAGTTTCATACCTGTCCATCTGTCCCAATGGTGCCTCCACAATCTGTAAGGAGCTCAGACATGTCATAATAGCTAACAAACTCCCACAGACAGGCTTCCAGATTCAGATTGCGGTAGAAGCGTAAGGTATTGAAGCCTCTAATTGTTGGGCTGTATTGATAGGGAATGGTCTCTCCAATCACATCTGGATTTTTGGTAGCATCAGTCAAGAAACCATGGTGGGTCTTCACTTCTGTGTAATCCAACAGGTTGGAGCATTTATGGTTTCCAACTCTAGTTCCATCAGGGCTAAGCGTCAGCTCAAAGTTGGAGAGCTCTCTTGTAGAAATAACAGGCAGCATGCCTAAAAAACATTAATTTCTGTCACTATCGTGAAATTTCAGTGGTCAGAGTTGCTTAATTTAGCCAAAGTTTATTAAACACCAAGCATGTTATGCAGTGCTCCTGTATTTTGTACTTAGAGTAATTAATGTACTTTAGAATTCAAAGAAAGATGATATGTTAAGTGTGTATGAGAATGTTATCCACAATAAGTATGCCTTTATACTATGAAATGCCAGATAAAATATTTCTAAATCTCCAACATATTTTTCAATCAGGATTTTGGGTGAATTTTTCAGAAGCAGATAGTAATTAAATGGCTTTATATTTTTTTAATAAATAAATTCTTCCTCGGTATATCTCAATGGGCTTCAAAGGAGTTTTACGAAGTGTGCAGCTAGTTCAATTTATGTAAACTATGCAATTAATGTGGAAACACTTAATATTTGCATTGAAGACTATGTATCAATACAGTATCTTACGCACCTTGTTGCAAACTGCACTTGTACACTCACCACATTTTTCAGTGGTCCCACATTTTAAAAGACTGTAGTATGTTTTTGGATATTTAAAATAACATGACCAATAAAATAGCTCAAATAACAGCTTGTTGTATGAGTTCTCTCAACTCCACAGCTGATTTTATCCTACCGTCAATATGTGGCATTGTGACTGTCAACTTGATGAGATTGGCATAATCAGGATCTTCTGGGCCAGTATAGCGCAACTTGGCAGAGAATGGTTCTGCTCCAACTACTCCTGACATACGAGGTTGACAAAGACCTAATGGAAAAAAGAGAAAGAACTTTACTTTACGTCCAGAGTAAATAATCCATACTTTTCCTTGCACTGGTTTTAGACACAGTTTTTTTCACTATATAAATTTCCAAATCAAGGGGAATTTCCTGGAATGACAGCTAAGTTCTTTGGGCAGCATTTACCAGAGGTTTGATCAGGAATTTACACAAAAGAGGATTCAAACAGAAATCATTACTTGATCAACATTTTCAAAATCAGATGATGATACTGTACCTATACATTTTCAGTTGCACGTGTCAACCATACTTGGATAGTTAAGTGCGAAGTTCCATACTTTCTTATAGAGGTCCTCAGAGGTATATGCTTTAATTCCTCCCATTCTTTTAAACACATACATAGCTTTACAGAGGATACCTGATCAGTGTTGGTTTTGGCACTGGATTGGGGTGTGGACCTATATATACCTTCATAGGACTCTATGAGCCTCCTGTTCCATTAGTGACCAAAATGTAATTAGAATTTGTGTCATGAACTAATTTTAGTTGGAAAGGATCTCTAGAAATACCATGCTCAAAGCAGAACCAGCTTCAAAGTTATATCAGGTTCCTCAGGGCCTTGTTCAGCTGAGTTTTGAATTTATCCAGGGACGGAGACTCTATAACTTCTTTTGGCAACCCATTCCAGGGTTAGTTCAAACTGTTCCAGTATTAGTCCTAGTTTGTAAAATCAGAAGATTAGGTTTGTAATATAATCTGAGATACATGCAACTTCAGTTGCATGGTTCAATGCAGAAGTGTCTGCACTCTGTCCACAAGAATCATAGCACATTGTCATGTGATGGCCAAAGGATGACAAGGCCCTCTAAGAAAGAAAACAGCAGAAGCAGAAAATCAGAACAGTTCCCTTTGCCCATGTTCTGCTCTTCGCTCATTTCTGAGGGATTACAAGAAAAGAGGAGGCAGGGCTCTTCTCTTGGAGAACTTACTGGTTCTGGTGGACCTCATCTGGCTCAACGGCTCCAAGTTGGAAACTTCTGGCATGACACATGATAGTTTTGTCTTTTTTTTCTCAAATGCAAGTAAGATGTACTAAAGAAGCTACATACAATTTTTTGCACGATCTGACTTTTGAAAAATTGGTCTATGCACTGGAGGTCAAGCATCCTCAAAGCTGAAAATATTTAGGATTTTGGTAGGTTACTTTGATTGCTGTACTTCTTTCATACTTGAACAATTCCCTTTATGTTGTAGATGATCTTCAGCATTATTGGCTTTCACATCAAGTCAGCTCAGGCACTTGAACTAATATATGCATGACAAGCAGTCCTGAGCCTGAGCTAATTAGCCCTGCTAATTTTTCAAGTGTAATCCAAATAATGCCTTATAACACTAACATAGCCAGTCTGTTTCACATAACCAAACTAGCTCACCCAGCACAAGGTTGTCTGCCTTTAACAAGCACTACACTGCACCTTGAAGACAATACCCTTAGACAGAGTCCTCTTTAGGGTGTAGGATTCCTGATAGCGCAAACAAAGGCGAGTTGAGCCTACAGTCAAAATGTGGAATAAAGGACAGGGGTAAACAGAAATTCCATTCATTAAGCTTCTTAAAGCCCTAACTTAGTAGAAAATAGTATGTTTTAACTAAAATATTTAGTTGGAAAGGCCAAGGAAATTAAAATGATATTGCAAATGAACAATTGTAATTTTTTATGTACCATAAGATCTCACAAAAAACAGAAGAGTTAATGTAGCTACAAAAGCAGCAGAGATGACACAAAGAGTGCAAATGGCTGCAGAAGGGTAATAAAATATAATTTTTTGTTATCTACCGTGATTGCTGATAACTACCCGTTCTCCATATCATACAATAAACAAAAGTATCTGTGATTTCTACAACAAAATAGCATATGCTAACAGACTGTACGTGTGTGCATGTCAGTAGTGCATGTCACCTCTGCTTCCTAATGTTATTCAGTATGAGTTTCATGAAAATAGTTGGCTGGGCAAAGAAGGTCGACTACAGTAGCTGCTGGCTGAGAGAACGCAGCATCAGTTCAGTATTGATTAGGTATCAGAGAACCAGAGATAGACAAAAAGAGTATCAGAGAAGGAAGAAGAATGAATATTATGACTATCTCAACCACGAAAAAGATTTTGTCTATGCCTTGTTATTGGACACCAGTTGCTTTAGTCAAGGAAGAAACTGATTCTCAGGCGTCCAGTGAGGCCTGAATGCCAAATGAAGCTTTTCTTCTGGCTATGCATTCATAATAGCACTCCTGTGTGGATTCTCCAGTGTCAATAGCAGCTGAGATTGTACTGCAACATTACTACAGCTGAATTTAAAAGCCAACAGAAACCAGATTTCATTAATTCCAATGCACACCATATACTGTTCTCCTGAACATACAAGTTTGCTATGTGGATAACTATTTAAAGATCCGGAGAACTAGCAAAGATGAAAACCATTTACTTTATACAACTCTCTTCTGTGTTAAGAAGAGACTTTTTGCACCACCTCTATGAACAACAGAAGAAAAGTTGAGACTGTAATGTTAAAACACCTGATCACGTCACCAGATTTTGTTAGGATGGAATTTGGGATCCAAAAGAGGTCTGAGGGTTCTGCAACAGGTAATGATGTCTTACCTTCTGATGTGCTTATAGTTACAATAGGGCTCATAAGCTCAAGACCCTCATTCCCATCTGAATTCACAGCACGAGCTGCACACTGGACACGAGAACCCGCTTGAAAGTAAATGGAGTCAAGGGTAATCATCTTGGAGGAAGTGAAGAAGGTATCAAAGTCAACCTCCTTCATGGGGCTAGTCACACCATCAGGACCAGTGGGTGCACTCACTAGCCATCGGTACCGTGTCAGAGTATTATTGATGTTCTCACTGGCACATATCGAACCGGTCTTTTCAAAGTCTTCATATTTAGGATTGCAAGCCTGCAGAACAAGGCAGATGTGTTAAAAATTTATTTGCTACATGGTAAAGGAATTTTAATTTATCATGAGTCATTTACCTCAGTAAATCTCTTAAGAAATTACCTTATTTTGACAGTGATGCTTTTAGCATTGCTATGGTAGATTTAAAAGGCAGGTCTAATTATGCTTATTGAAATAAAAAAATATTATTTTCAATTACGGTTTACAGGTGAAAAGCTACGGTAGTTACGAAGGCATAAACTACACTTCCACATGCTACTTTAACTTGAATTTCACCCTTTGATCTAATTCTGCAAGTATACTTTCCATTTCAAGATTTCTTTTGTTTTTGTATTTAGGAGAACCATTCATGACATGATCCATTCCTGTGCACAATGAACGATGTGAGAAATAAACTGAAGATGCAGGTGGACCAAAACCTTCCTCAATGCAAATGAATATTCATGCAAAACTTTCAGTTGCAAAATTACAATGAAAGAAGCCTGTAGGACTTCAACAAGCAGGACTTGTTTTTCAGTCTGTGACATTCATTGAAAACAATGGGTCCTCTGTTGTCTCCAGTGATTTTAACTGCAAATTAAGGCAAGACAAAGCAGGAAACAGTAAGGTCATGCAATCAAAGATATTGTGCGAGTATTAAACTGTTCTTAGTGATGAATACGTGGAATATCTTTCTATACTTTTTGTCCTCCTGAAAATTGATTTGCTATCCAGATAAATCCAATTAGCTCTTAGGACAGCTCTAGCTTGAACTCATGTGTGACTCACAAGAATATGAATCGATACTGAGTGCCTAAAATCCAATCGTTCCTTTGAACAATATTCTTCTACTGATTTTGTTTCATCTTTCAACAGAGATACTCACTGTGATACAGATGACAGGATAGCCAGCTATGGGACTGGTTCTGTCTTTGGCTCTAGAAGTATCATCATATATCAAAAGGGATGCAACTTGAGGGACAGAGGGAAAAGTGACATCTGCCATGCTGTTCATTTCCTCAATGTAAACAATGGCCTTGGTTGTCTGACAATGAAAAGGCAGAAAAGTTCTCTGTAAACATTTAAATAAACAAGGGGATTCAAGCTGGACCTTGAATACGTCTAGCCTTTGAAACGTCCCAAAATAAGTTCTGAAACCTCAGTTGGATGAGCTATTGAGGAAGGGTTGAGGCACTAGAAAGTATACTGCAGACTACAAAAGCAAGAGCTAAAATGAATGTTTTCTTTTCAGAACACTGAAGATACCAGACCCTTTAACCTCTTGTGTCCCAGCTTTCTTGAATCACTTCAGTATTGTCGCAGAACTCTAACGTGCACTGTATGCTTTAACGTCTGATGGAAATGGGATGTTTGTCATCAGCAAAGGCTGTGTCTCTGCTGTCTGGCTACCTGGAGTCAGACTATATATGGTGTGATACTGGTAGAATCATAGAATCGTCTAGGTTGGAAAGGGACCTTTAAGATCATTGAGTCCAACCATAAACCCAGGACTGCCAAGTCCACCACTAAACCATGTCCCTAAGCACCACATCTACAGGTTTTTTAAATACCTTCAGGGATGGTGATTCAACCACTTCCCTGGGAAGCCTGTTTCAATGTTTGATAACCCTTTCTGTGAAGAAATTTTTCCTAATATCCAACGTAAACCTCCCCTGGCCCAACTTGAGGCTACTTCTTCTTGTCCTATCGCTTATTACTTGGGAGAAGAGACAGACCCCCACCTCACTACAACCTCCTTTCAGGTAGCTGTAGAGAGCAATAAGGTCTCCCCTCAGCCTCCTTTTCTGCAGACTAAGCAATCCCAGTTCCCTGATGAAGGGGCCAAAGAGTCTTATGAACATTTTATGCAGAATCAGAATATACTGTTTATATTAAAAGTATGTATGATATAATGCTAAATAACAAGAATGTGTGGCTACTGAAATTCACACAAGAATAATATTAGCACATATTTGACAGCAGGAATTATAGTTCACCCAATTGCTCTCTTTACAGCATAGAGGTTATACTGTATTGCCAGCCAGTGTTTCCAAGAGGACATCAGTGTTTAGAACCAATTCTATGAAGAGAATGTGTCTGGAACGATATATTGGAGATTTCAGTTCTACATAAGCTCTCATTGTGTCTATGACCCCATGCCGTGGGTGAGTGGCTGCGTGGTTCTAGTGGCCAGTTGGGGTTAAACGACACCCCATAAACCTTATTGCTTTCGCAACAAACTGTTTTGGGTTGGTGGTACTCTGTCAGATGAGATGATCCTCTTTGTCCAAGATAGTGTGTATAAAGCTTAAAAGAAGAGTAAAGCTATGAACCAGAAAGCAAGAAGGTCTGTTTACTAGAGTTTGTTGTTGAGGACTTTACATGACTTTGTTACCTGTATTTCTGCGACCATGTTCTCATCAGGCTTCAGGTGAACAGTGAAGGCTTCTCTCATCTCCCTTACTCCATCAAAGAGAACTTCAATCTCCACAAAATGCTGTGTTTCACCCTCCTTAAACTCAATTTCTGAAAACATAATGAGACACTTATAAATCTGCTGTTCATAACAAGCTGTAATTCTAGGCCCAGTCATGAAAGATAGCAGTTAATACTCACTTTTCCAATTACAGATGTTCATATATTTAGTTTAACCTATTTGATGCTAAAAATAATAATAACGAATATCAGTGGACACATGCGGAAATCACTGAAAATAAGGCATTATCATAATCAAGAGAGATTTGCAAAGACCAGGATTTAGTCTAATAGAACTTAATATTTTGAAAATGAACTGGGACTAATTATTACATAAATGTTGGTAACATGAATGACTAAAAGTCTGAAGAATTCTAAATAAAAAGTATTGTCAGTGATTACCCAAACAAAATGCATTTTAATACAATGGTATATATCAAAAATAAGGCACAAAGCCAGAGTTATGCAAAATGGTTTTGTATTTTGAAAAGCACTGTCTCTGACAAAGCTTCTGAGGTCATTGTCAGAAGTTTGATCTTAGCTGACAGAGTTAGAAGAGTACTGGGATTCTTGGATGTGTTAACTACAAAAGGAAGCAGAAGTACAGAAACTATTTAACATTTGTGTATGGAATGGGTGAGAGTGCTACTAAAATAGTGTTTTTTAAAGGATGTCAAATTAACTGAAGATAGCACAGAAATGACCAACCAAAACTGAGGACCAGAAGAAAAAAAAAAAAAAAATTTGCAGTAAAGGATGTTCTGATTATTATATTGAAATACCATCATAGACAAGAACTACCAGGTGCTCTGCACTCTAAAGAGACAGGCACAATAAGCAGTAGTGGATGAGTGCTGAAGTATATATGGGAAATAAGGCACAGATTATAAGAAGTGATAGGGACTGATCAGTGAAAACTGACCAGCAAAACACTAAGAAACACTCGTCCTCTCCAGTGCCTTCAAACCAAGACTGAATGCCCTTTATGAAGGATATACGTTCTCTAACCAAAAGTTATTTGGCTCAATACAGAAGTAACTGGGGGAAACTGGGAGAATTTTGCAATCCACAGTGAGTCTGATTAAGTGTTCTAATGATCCTTCCAGTCTTAAGTGTTCTTAAGCCATGAAACTACCCTCTGTGGTAATAAACATGCTGTGTGAGAGCTAAGAATTTTACTGAATTCCAGTTTGTCACACTTCCTTCAGATAACCCAGTTAAGGATGTGGGGTTTATGCCCATGGTTGAATAGGCAGGCTCCCTAAAACTAAATGTTCTGACACCTGTGGGGAAATCCTGCAGAGCACAGACCTATCTCAAAGGCTTCTGGGCAGAGGCTCAGGGCCTCTTGTTCTGCAGTAGCATGTTTCCCTTGAAAACTCTGCTCCCATGCAATGTTGCTGCACAGCAGGGAGAGGGTAAGCAAGGCAATGAGTATAGGATAAGTATTAACCGACACTAAAAATTCCTGTGGTTTTCAGGAGGAAAAAGTAAAACTCTAAAATCCAGGAGGCAAAGTGACTAGAATTAGCAAGATCTGGGTTCATAATTTTCTTATTGCTAAGAATTTTTCTCTTCAAATATCACTAGTGGGAAATGCCTCTTCTTCTGTGGAATTTGGAGATGGCCCAGTGTTGTTGCTGGATGTCCAAAAATAAGTCCTATCTTTCAGCTGGACTGGAAACCAAAATACTTTATTGAAAACTGAGATGACACTCCAAAACTGTGAAAACACTCCAGCAATGAATGATTAACCTTAAAACACAGATTAATATAATGTATTATCATATATTTTAGAAGAAAAAAAAATCATGGTGCTACAAACTCTATCAGTCATTCACTAAACCATGTGGGTGGGCTATTAATGGAAAGAAGTTTATCAGCTAAGAAATTTCTCATTCTGTTGCACAACTTCTCTCCTCATTCATTACTAGTAAGAAGCAGCAGGCAGTGAATTGCAGAGATATAGAAAGAAAGCTTTATTATTATGAAAGTAGAAAAATAAACCAAAATAAACATTAATTCCTACATAGAGCAAAATCCATCAGCTTAATGAATTGCTTGAGAAACAACTACACAATCATATCCTATGAGTAGATGCTTCAGCTGAATAATGGCATTACACTTTGCAAATGTTACTAAGGTGGCACTCAAACATTTCTTCCACAGTTACTTGAGCTACAGATGTTTTCAAAGGAGTCACAATTCTTTTGTAAAGATCTTCACTGATATCTAGTATTCCAAGAGCAATTTGGCAGTTGCATACCACATGGGATCATGTCCATACTGAATCTGAGTAGTAAAATGTATTAATGGATGTGGTTGCAAAGTATTCCGTTCATAAAGTTATCTCATTTTTCCAACATTATCATATGTTACAGTAATGAATAAAAACAAATAGTGGGATGTGATAAACATCTGAATGATCCTACCTTCTGATATAGGGTGATAGTCTTCTCCAGAAGTAGCAGATCCATCCTTTGTATGAACTCTCACGACAGAAACCTTGGAAGTGTCTCCCAGACGAAGCACTGGGATTTTTACAATTGCTATTTGCCTTATGTCCTTTGGTTCACTCACACTAAATTTGGTCTCACCAAACTTAATAATAGCCTCTGTAATTAGAATAAAAATGTTTTTAGAGCACAGAAACGGGCTTCCAAAAGCCAATAAGAACAAAATAATTTCTTACTGTCTGCATCATCCCGAATCTTTATCAGGGTCTCATTTTGCTCGCCAATAGAGGCACCAAAGGAAGAATCACTTCTTGGAGTGCCAAGAACCAGACGTAGTTCTTCCTCTTCCTCATGGAAAGTATCATCTATAAGCACCAGTGTGCAAGGCTTCTCAGTTTCACCTGCAATCATTTTGAAGGTAATATCATGCAGAACTTAGGTGTTCTTTGCTCTATTACAGCACTTCTCCTAGCTCAAGGAACCACATGTTGCATCTGCTGGCCAAGGCATCCACCTTGACACCATATAAGTTAATGAGTAACTACAATAGTAAAAGCAGAATTAGTAATCTTTACCTCTCTTTGGAAGCTCACCACTTAAGTGAAATCTGCCATTTTGGGACTTGTCTAAGACAAGTTTCTATTTGGTATAGCCACCTCATGTGTATTGTTCCTTTTGTCTTATCTTAGAATAAACCACTCCTTTTCAGTGACCTCCCCCACAGCATGTGTTTTAAAAATAAATACTTGCATGAGGAAGCAGAGTAACAGAAACTTTCACTAATACTAATGATAATTTTGTCCTGGAGTTTTTTATTTCAAGAATTTCAGTCCTTTCTGAGACACTATCCAACTGTGTGGACCTTCACATATATTATTCCATTTGATTTTCATGTCTTAGACTCCCACTGGTTCCAAATAAAAATGAATATTGCCTTAAAAATGCTTTGGAGTTGCAAAATGCTCAGTTTGAGCACTCACAAATCAATGTGCCTAGACTTGCTAGACGTTCTGAGACTGGGAAAAAGGCCTTCTCTTTGGCCTTCTACAAGACCAGCAAGAGTTATGAGCAGTGTGCAGAGTATCTGGCTCCCAGTGTCAGACTCAGTGGGCTCATCATCATGAGAATGACTCCTACACCCCTTACAAAAGGAACAGCACAGGATACAAGAGAGATGAGGTCAATTTACAGCATTTTTTAATTATTATGCAAAAATTATCACAGCTTAAGATGAAGAACCAGATCAGGATGCTGATTGCGTTCCTTTTCTGAAGTGTTTTTTTTTTCCCCTATAGAAAATAAATTATCCATTAGGAGGAGAAAAAAAATCAGAATATTCATCCTGCTCATTGTTACATGGGAAATGTGAAAACTTTACTGAAACTGCTGCATCTTAAACATAAGAAGCTTATGGAAACAAGATATGATCCAAGTAGAGCTCTTTGATACTTGTCTTCATGGAGAAATGTTAGAGTGACCCTCAAAAAAAAGAGGAAAGTCACTTCCTAAGGGGCTCAGATCCATTAATTCTGACAAGTTGGATTCTCTTTCCTGGTTGCACAGAAGCAATGGCAAAGGCATGGCATACATGACAGCACTGAAAGCTGAGGCCAGGTCTAAATAAAGATGGACTGAATAACTCACTTTACAAGAGAACTGTGATACAGGTCTATAGAAAGATGAAGCTTGTCATTTCTGTGATAAGGGCATGCCAAGGATTTCATACTGATGACAGAACTTGTTTAGGGGTTCTAAAAAATATTACGTGTGTGTAAACTTAAGACTAAAAGATTAAATTGTCTTCTGCACAAATAGAGGGAATCAGGCAATATTCTTTGAATGTAGTAACACCCAATTTATTCGTGTTTCATCTCTGACATGAGATATTAAGTACATGATACTGGTGAATTACCTTAGGAAAGTCTCCCTGGGAAAAAAATTAAAACAGAATTTAGAGTTATATACCTGTTGAAAGGTCTACTACTCCTTTCAGTGCAAGGCAAATGTATTTATCAGAATATCTGCCTAACAAAGAGCAGAGCTTCTGAAGTTCCCTTTCTGACAGCATGTCTGTGCTTCTATTATTGTGTTGCTCTGAACCTACTTTTGCTACCATGGATCAAAAAGACTCTGGCACTCGGGCTGGACCTATGCGAAGATATGTCCCTTTAGTTGCTATTGGCAACTGGGCAACAGGCTGCCCAGAGAGGTTGTGGAGTCTCCTTCTCTGAAGATATTCAAAACCCTGCATGCTTTCCTGTCCAACCTGCTCTAGGTGAACTTGCTTTGGAAGGGGGTTGGACTAAATGATCTCCAAAGGTTCCTTCCAACCCCTGTGATACTGTGATTCTGGGATTGATTATCCCTCTATATCAGAAATGAAGCAAAAAGAGACATCACATGTGTGCACTCTACCCACTGTGTATGGAAAAAAACTTTGGTGTTCCAGAGCAGTCTTTTTGGCTCTACTTTATGAGAAGACACAATTAACATAAAACAACCAAAGTAAAGCAAAGCAAAGCAAAGCAAAGCAAAGCAAGACAAAACAAAACAAAACAAAACAAAACAAAACAAAACAACAAAACATAGTAGCATAAAGGCTTCTAAAATAAGATCAAGAACTTACCAGGAAGGAATGTGATGATGGAACTGTCAGTATTAGGACGCTCTTCAAAGTCCATCATTACCTGAGCTGAACCTTGCCTTGTATAGCATCTCACAGTGGATGTGTATCGGATATCCCCACTCCTGTATATCATGGCAGAAATCTGTCCTTCATTTTCATTGCCTACATATACAGATTCTTTAAACTGCATCTTTGGCACTAGGCAGAAAAACATAAAAAGCATGTGTAAAGTGTAACTGCAAAAGTTACTGTATCTTCCCTCCACTATTTCAAATCTAGTGATGTTACATTGCACCAGATATATAACATAAGCAGCTAGGTAGCAAATGATTTAACACATTGTCTAGAGCTAAAACTTTTGTGATTCAAAAGGAGAAGTGCTGTCTGTGTATTGCAGTGATCCATCTCCTGCATAAATCTGCAAAGGTACAAAAAATTATTACTCACAGTCAGAGACTGAGTCATTGATGAAGATGGTGGCCTTGCTGGGTTCTCCAAGAGCAGCATTCACGGGCATCCTTAGCACAAGCTCAAACTTCTCAGTTCCTTCTAACACTGGCTGTCCAAGGTCATCCAGAATTACCACACGAAATGTCTGCATATTGACTCCAGGGGAAAAATCCAAATTCCGACTGATGCCTACATAATCTACTCCAGCTACCAATGAAAAGGAGATAAAAAATATCAAATGAATAAACAGCATTACATGCAATTAAAAATGAAAATATCTATCATTAGGCAGTTAATTTTAGGTAAAAGTATTTTTTTAAATATACTTTTAAAATTCCTAAATTTTGGCAGTCTTGTAAAGCAAAAATATCTTTTGATCATCTAAGTTGAACTATACGATAAAACAAGTCAATATTAAGTCACTTTTTGTTTAGTGATACAAGTCACAAAATAGGGCTGATTCTGGTCTGTTGTAAACCAACAGTTATTCCACTAAAACTAATAAAGTTTGTTGTAAGTGAGAAATGTAACTAAGCACAACGCTTTGAGAGAGGCTCTGGAGATGAAGCAAAGTTTTCTGGAAAGAAGGTTCATTTTATTCTGTAATGAAGTTAGAAGTTTTGAGAGTATTATGTAAAAAGAGAAGGAGAAAAGGTCAGTGAGGTGACTGTGAGTAAGAACTGCTGTTCAGAGGAGTTGTGTGAATCTGAATGAACGGAAACCAAAAGGATCAAATTCAGCTCAGACCATGTCAGGTGGGGTCTGGCACCTTAGAAACAGATTGCTCTGGGTTTGGCTTGCTTTTATGTTTTTCTTTGTTTGTTTTAAGCAAAGCAAGCCAAGCCATAACAAACCAGTGAGAAGGAAGCAAACAAAACAAGATACTGACTGAAACATGACACTGTGTCTCAGAACCAAAGCACTAAAGGTATCTAGGACTTCAGTAAAGGACCGAGTTTAGATGTTCATTTTTTGGAGAGAATAAGCAGCAGAGCTGTTGAAACAAAGCTCTGGGGGAAACCGTTTCCCTGAAATTGAAATTAGGTTTGGAATTCTGTGAATTTGACAAAATATGGAATGATTAAAGGCCATTATCAGACGGGTACTTGGCTAGAGTCCCTGCTGCTCTACCCCAGAGCTAAGCCTCTAAGGCAGGATGTCAGGACTGGCAGCTCAGGGCAGCAGATCCACTGCTGCACTGTGTAAGACCAAGAACCAGGTTCATGGTGTTACAGGCAGCCAGCCATGTCAGAGCTTTCAGGCTGTTGCAAAGAGACTAGAGAACCCAAGAGCTGTGCCATTCCCAGTTTTGAATCCTAGAGGTGCTGGCACAATGATTTAAGATTCTTACTGTAAGGAAATATTTTTTTTGCCCCGAGAAATAAAATAACTTAAATATTCAGGATGAGATAAAGACATCAGATCATATAAAGCAAGGTCAGAAATTAAGTAATCATATATTTTTCTCAAACTTCATAATTTTCTTTTTCCTGAGAAATATGATGTTTATCATATATGTTTTAGATGATAAATATAGATGATTTTTAGATATTCCTGGAATAACAGCAAAGTTTTACACAACTTTGCCTCACTGAAAATTAGTAAAGATTAACTCTACTGTCCAGTTAGACTCAGAATAAGCACCTAAAGAAGACAATTTTTATCCTGTCTCTATATGAATGTCTTCATTTTAAGCACTGTGGTTTGTGAAAAAAAAAATAGAGTACACTAACACTTGATTCTACAGACAAAGGTTCTGTCAAAGCATCACTGAATCGCACAGCTGTAGCAATCCTCTTGCTGAACAGGATACTAGACAATAATTTCTCATTGTCTAGAGTAAAAATGAGAGGAGCAAACTCTGCACACTGCCAGTGATTATAACTTTGTGTCCAGAGTATGTTGTTGAGGCAGTAATCAACTGCCTTTGCGGGACAGTGTTTTATATGAGTATCTGAAGGCATTTCTCTTAGTGCTGGACTTCACAGTTGCTCCTACTCCTGTTTCTTTGAGAGAAATTCTGTAACAACTTAATTTGTTCTAAGAAGAAAGAACTGCTAAGAGCAAAAGACATATAAATTTCATCTTATGTAGCTGAATCTATATCAACCCAAATGTACTAGCATTTGTTGTTGAGATGTATCACGAAACTAGAGCAAAACAATAACTTACCCTCTGCAGTTATTGGTTCAGATTTGCGAGACCTCACTGTAACAGACGCAGCTTTAGACAGATCAGTTCCAGTCCTCCAGACATGTACCTCAACGTAGCCAGCACTCTCGTCAACATAGTATTCATCATTTCCAAAGTAGAATGCTGGTTCTGGTGAAAGAGAAGTAACATCCATAAATGTTTCTTTACCTTACGATGAAGGTAACAAAAGAGCATAAAATCCACATTAGACAATGGAGAGCACTTTACTCTTCTCAGTAAGTGAAATAAAGCTTTTTTTTTAAGGTTTAGAATTTTTCTAGGTATTTTTGGCTTCTTTTCAAGTATTTGTTTGCCTATTTCAGGACAGCAATTGTTGTATCAGCACTGTGCTCTTTTTCTTGCCTCCTATATTTTCAACTTTTGTGTGACAGCAGGTATGAATCTGTGTGCAAAACCAAATGTGTTATCTCATTAAACTTACTTGAGCTTGGTCCTGTGCACAAGCCAGAAAATTCCTTGCATTTTTCACTTTGGTGCAAACAGACAAAGGTGAATATAGATAATGAAACCTTAACTTGAATGTTCTCACAGATTCCTGTTGCTAATACCAGACTGAAACATGATATATAACTGGAGCTGCTTTTGGAAATGTTTTCCAGCTAAGCAAAGGGGCAAATACTTAATTTTAGTTCCCCCGCATCTAGCATTTAAAACAAAATCAATCTTATTTCATGTAAACTGGAATGTGAATAGTCTTTTATCTTAATATGTAACTTCCACAGTTTATAAGAAAGAAGAGCAAAAAGCAAAGAAGGTTAAGTGTTATCCCACTTAACAGACATATTTTTTATCCTCATTGTTTCCTCCCTTTTTCAGTTTTTCTACCCACAGCAATTTCACAAAGTAAACAGGCTTAAGAACATAGCCCAGCTTCATCCTGGACGTATATCAGCTCCCCTTTGCTATCCCTTCCATTCCTGTTTCAAACATATAAGAGTAAGCACACACAACCAGTGCCCCAGTTTTCCCATTGCACAGCAGAAATCATATCTACCTTCCCCAATGGTTGGGATGTAATTTGAAGACCTACACAAATTCTCTTTCTATTTCATCACTATTTTCTTATCTTGCCCAGTGATAATTTATTATAATCATGAGGTTACAATATCACAAATGTGCTTGAAAATACCATACAGCATATGGTCAATGCAAATTAAGTTGACAAAGACCATACCAATTAATCAGTACTCTTATTATGAATACTTCCCCTTCATCAAGCACAGAAAAAAAGAAAAAAATTCAAAGGAAATTACTGGAAAATTTATAGTTCTACAGAGCCTAGCATAAAGAAAAGGTACAACTTACCCAAAGGAGGAGACATAAATCCTTTTTAATGGTACGTGGCAGTTGGGCCCATCATTTCCATGATTCAGCCAGATTTTCTTAAGATTATTTGCAAACCCTATGACTTCTATTAGAGTGGAACAAATGTTTTGGAATTGAAGAATCCGTTTCCGACTACAACTAAGCTCAATAAAGCCAAATATTGTGAAGACATTGTATTATGAAGGTTTTGGAGAGGCTTGTAGGACAACCAGACAGACAAAACATTTACGTTTTTCTGAAGTACTTGAGGACAATCTAACTGACAACACAGTGTATGGCAACAATCTCCTCTGTGGTAGATGGCTTATTTCTTTTTATAGAAAGCTAAACAATGTAAAATAGGATTTTAATCAAAACTAACCAGAAGTAACATAAAGTAGTTACTCAGTTATTACTAAGCCATATTTTTATCTGAGAAGGCAGCAGTTCCTAGGTATTTTGGAATTGTATACATAAATTGCATAAAGTAGAAGTGTTGGATAAAAGTATTTTCTCTTCTGCTTTCAAGATGTTTCCTGTATTTCACAACTGACAAAATAAATTACCAAAAAAACAAGCAAACAAACAAAACCTCTAATATTCCACATCAATGAAAACAAACGCAGCTGCCTCTCTACTTGTCTGCTACAACTAAAATCATGGGTTGTAACAGATTGATAGAACTGAATGTATTTACTGAATAATAGTGCAGATTCATAGACCTGCTTGAGCATTGCCAAGGTCATCAACCTTTCCAGAACGAAAGACAAACTTGGCAAATGTCTAGCTCTGGTAGATAAAAAGGCTTTCAGTTCCAATTTATTTTTTTCATTCAACATCATGTGTATTTAAATGTGTGTGTGTGTTTGTGTGCACAGACGCACATCAATCTTACATTATCTGCCTATAGAGACTGGGTTATCAGTAGTTGCATTTACGTTTGGGACAGCGAAGCTCTTATCTGAAACATTTTTAATAGGTGAATAGGGTACACTCTCTGGACCTTCTTGTACAACTACTATTAACTTTGGTGAGAGTTCTACTTACAGGGATACTGCAGAACTGGATATTAGATCTGCAAACAAACGTGCCATTTCAGACATACAATGATCTTCTAAAATTCTCAAGATGGACAAAGGCTCATCCAACCTCCAGAGGTTAAAAACACAGAGCGTCTACTAAGACCAAATGGTTACAAATATGTCAATGGTTAGATCAAGGTAGTTAAAAATACTATCAAATCTAATACATGCCATTTCTTAAACAAGTATTTTTAAAGTTTAGCACACTTTCCCAAGTCTAATCTCGGTTTTATAACCCTGTTCTCTCTCTACTGATGTTCTGGTAGTTTGGAATTAGATGTGGACTTGGCCTCACCTCATTTTAACCACTTAAGTGAGAGTAACATTCACAGCCTGCTTGCTCTCAGTTTTCAAGGACAAGGATAGGCAATTCCAGGAGGTTTCCCAGCACAATGAGCATACAGAGAGGTGGAATGGCTTATCCACTGCAGTGAGTAAAAGCAGAGATCTGGAAGCATTCCCTTCTACTCACTGACTACACAGGGAACTTAGACGACCTGCCTTAAACTAGACGGAAGATGTAAAAAAAAAAGTTGTTGATTTCTTGTAGTGTTATCCTCATGCTTGCTTTACTGCTGCTGAAGAAGAATGCTCATGCACTGTTTGTTCCGGTAGTCACAGCCAAACATAAAAACGCCTAAACCCTCTGTTAGCTTGCCTTGTATTCCAGAGTGAGTTTTTCACACTTTTTAAGGCACGTATCTTCAGTGAAAGACACATTCTGCATGGTCACCCATCCTAGGAAACAAATCCTTACAAATGTTTTGTAAGTTCATTTCCTGTAAGCTGTGTTAGTAGCTCCCCAGGGGAAGTAGCAAAGCCAAGCTACTAACAGGGAAAGCATTGTCTTTCTCAGGTCATGGCTGGAAAATACTCTGCTCAATGACTGCAGGCTCACTTACAGCAGGTCTTTAATCTAGTAATCACTCTGGAGAGAGACCACTGCAAATTTAATGGTTCCTCTTACAGAAATAAGAGGAAGTTTGAAAAGAGGTTTTTTTGTTCAGACCCACACATTTCACTGGCATGAAGTTACAATAATCAGAGGAGAAAGGTTAGGAGCTTTATTCCCAGGTTTCTTGGCAAAGAAATGAAATCTTTGTCTTGCCTTTGCACTTACACGGTCAGGAGGGTATATCAACTACAGCGCTAGTAAGTCATCAAGCAGGAAAACAAACACACTTCTCATGCTGTTAGAAATAGGTCTGTCTTTGAATGTATATCAGAAAATCAATGAGAGAGCACAAAAATATTTATTTCCAAGGAGGCTTTTGTTTATAAATGACATCCTTACAATCTGCTTTAGAGCGACATGGCAAAAGAGTAGGTTGGTTGTAAGATATGCAAGGTGCCACAATCAGTATGGGCTGCCAGTGCAAATAATATGTAACGCAGTTAGGACAAACACAAAAGAACAGACTCTTCTGTGCTGACACTGCAATAAGCCTTGATTCTAAAGTGATTTTCAGTGACATATGCTTCCAGTGAGAGATACATACATAAATATGTTTATATTCTCAGGAGGAGAAAAATAATAGAAGAAAACAAGACATGCCACTATGACATATTTAGATATTGGAACTAGGAGAAGCTGGCATTACAACTGAACTCATGCTTGATCTTTTCTAGTGGTGTTAAACCATTTATTCCTAAAAGCTTTTGCCTTCCTTCTTTCCACGCACAGTACAAACAAGGCTATGATGTGAGCATTATGAGTTGCCAGAGCTAGCAGACATCTGTTGTGGTAATGCAGAAGGTGCAAAACAGTGCTTTGTAAGCTTACCAGCCTGTTCTGGTACAGTCTAGACATGCTAGTGCAATGCTGAGTCCAAAGTAATGGGCCCTGATGGCTGACACAGCCGATTAGCTTGGACATAACGACAGAAAAACATGGCCAGATTTCCTCTGGACCTGATCTGGCTTATACCCAGACAACATATACGTCCCTACACAATGCTTACTTGCATTTCAGTATCACAGCTAGCATTAAATGACTGAGCTGCTGAGTCTACATTTAACACAAGAGACTCCACCCTTCCAAACGTGAAGTGGGTGAGTCGTAGTAGACCAGTTAAGAGCAAGCGTTGCATTAGATTTGAGAAGGAATAGGCATTTACTGATTCACTGTTTAATAGCAGTAAAGGTCAACTTCTGTAATCTCTCTCACATGTGCATGTTAACGGGAGCAAAAGAAAAGCTCAGAAAAACTGTCCATTACAAAAAGTTTATATTATGATATTATCAAAGAAGACTTTAACATCTGAAACTAGGTAGCACCATTCTACAGCTATTTACACATACTTGAAGCTATGCAAACAACTGAGCTTGCATTTAGCACAATGAATTTAATTTGCCAAGTCATTTATTTTTACTGAATGCTGTAGAAGGAGGGGTCAAGATTATAGTCAAAGCTCAGTTCTGGAGCAGGTACCTATTGTGCAAATGCCAATAGCTTTGTATTTGATGTGGTCAAAACAGATGACTTTTCAAATTCATATGTTGTAATCTTAACAGCTTTCATCTTCTTAGCACTGTTGTCATAACTTTTGCAATCAAAAAGTAAATTCACTTCAGAATCAAAATTACCAGTTGCAGCCAAATTGTCACACACATTATCTCAAGCAAATAATGTTTGCATTTCCATTTGCCTCAACAGCCCATTGCTGCCTAGCAACATACAATGATTTTTTAAAGGATACTGCAAACATTATAACAGGTAAAAGGACAGACTCAAATTAATGCAACCTTTACCAAACCCAGTTCTATTTTGTAAAAAAAACACAATTTTTTTTTAATCTACAAAAGCCATGCCAGACATTGACTGGACTGGTTCATCACTGAATTACTCTCGTTTTACGCAATTTAACCTAGTAATTTCAGTAAAGTAACGCAGTATGAATTGAGATCAATAACTGCTATGAACAGCATTATATATGATTCATGTTTAATTAATTTATGATACACACTAATTCAGTATATACCTTTACATTTTAACTCACCCTTTATGTTAAAGTGCATCCATGCTTCAGTTTCTCTACACACAGTACCATCACAAGCAGCACCTGCCTAGCAGGTCTGGAATGCACATCTAACATCTGTAAAACTCAAAAAACAGCAAAGTAGCACAGTAAAGGAAGTAGACTACAGCCCTAGCTGCAAGACTGAGGGTGGCAGTGAGAGGGCTACAGTGATAACCCATCTCTGGTCACTACTCTTTCTTTCTCTTGTCAGTCCCATCCCTGCTGCAAGGACAGGCTGCAGCATACTTTACAGCCTGAAGAACTGAGCTAATTCTGATTGTGCTTAATGTCAGGTTGCAATTCATCATGGTACAATAATAACTAGATGAGCTACAGAGAGTGTCTGAATCATGGAGAGCAGAGACATCTGAGTGCATGAAGCCATGCTGTACTCAACTCATTCAAAGTCTGTGCCTTTAAAATGAAGATGAATTTTTCAACAATTAATTAACTATTACGTACAAGATGGTAATGAACAGTCTTAAGTTGTCTCCCAGCTATAACTGGCATTTCAGGAGAAAGGCTAATGTGTGAGGTTGACTACTATAAGTGACCTTCTCTTCGAAGGACTTAATTTACCTTTGTTGATTTGCTGAGAAACATTGTTACCTTTCCAAAACATCGAATTCATATATGTATGTGAACTGACATATAAGTGAAAATATTTATTAGTAGAAGTAGTATTGTTATGATCATTGCACACACTCTCAGGATATAACCTACAGACCTTGATATCACTGGAACTATCACAGGTATCAGAGGAGCTTTTCCTATGTTCAGATTCAGAGGACAGGGCCAAAAGATTTTTCCTGCTACAACTACATCAAGCTTCAATCATTTGCTCAAACTGTTCCATAACGCAGACAATTGCCTCCTTTATCAATGTAAATAAAAATATAAAGACTAATAGCTGAAGAAACAAACACTTTGGAATTCAGGGACACATCCAAACATAATGGTAGTACCTGCAGCAACCATCTGATTTTCACATACCGTTTTCCTACTGGCAAGACCTCCCACAGAGCATGAAACTAACTCAGAATATTCTACATGTTCTATTTTTAAAAGAATGAGATTATTTTTATGTAAGAGGCCCAGGAAATGGCATCAGTAACAAATTCTCAGTGAACTGATGAAACAGAGGCATGCAGATAAATGGGAAGGCTTGGCAGTAATATTTAAATATACCACACACAAGGTACCTCACAAGGAGACCAAGCATGAAGGAGCTCACAGTCAGTGATTCATACAACAGGTAACAAATGAGGACACCTACAAACAGAAATGGCAGGAGAAGCTGACTAGCATTTTAGAAATCAGGATACATAAAGATATAGCATGTAGCCATTTCTATATGTTTTTCACTTTTTAATTGAAAAATCAGTTTACTACCGGGCCTTGCAGAAAAAGCAGTCTGTAGAAAGGGTCTGAGTGTAATAAGTACATTTGCAAAAACAGAGGTGTTCTGAGAAGAACATTTTCAATTTTTGTCTTCCAACGTCTATTCTTCACACCTACACTCATTATCAAGAAGCATAACCAGAAAATCGCAATAGTTCATTCTATGAATGTTTTCTTTATACTACCTTGTAACATCATCCACTTAAATAATGACCCTGATCTCAGATTTTAAAGCCCAAAGTCATAGTGATGACAATTACGTTTTCTCCCCAGCTGAGACTTCCACTGGTTGGCAAGTAGTACTAATAAGGCTTTTGAATGATAAACAAGCATTTTGTTGTTTGGTAATGAGAGCTAACAGGTAGATGGCAAGGAAATTACTGAGACTCAATAGCAAAGACAGAATTCCTGGACCTTCATAAAAGCAAATGCATGCTGAAAATGGATGAGCTCCTTATGCAGTGAAAGCTATTAGACTTTAAGAAAAATGATATAACAATATTCTAAAGATCAAAAGAAAACCAAATTGTGCATTTTCTGAGAGTAATTTTTTCACAGAATCACAGAATGGTTTGGGTCAGAAGGGACCTTTAAAGATCATCTAGTCCAAGCCCCCTGCCATGGGCAGGGACATCTTCAACTAGATCAGATTGCTCAGAGCCCTGTCTAACCTGACCTTGAATGTTTCCAGGGATGGGGCATCTACCACCTCTGTGGGCAACCTGTTCCAGTGTCTCACCACCCTCACTGTAAGAAGTATCTTCCTTCTGTCCAATCTAAATCTACCCTCTTTCAATTTAAAACTTGCCTCTTGTCCTATCACTACAGGCACTGGTAAAAAGTCTCTGTCTTTGTTATAAGCCCCCTTTATATATTAAAAGGCCTCCATAAGGTCTCCCAGGAGCCTTCTCTTCTCCAGGCTGATCAACCCCAACTCTCTCAGCCTTTCTTCATAGGAGAGATGTTCCAGCCCTCTGATCATTTTTGTGACTCTCCTCTGGAGCCACTCCAACAGGTTCATGTCTGTCTTGTGCTGAGGGCTCCAGAGCCGGATGCAGTATTCCAGGTGGGGTCTCACAAGAGCAGAGAAGAGGGGGAGAATCACCTCCCTTGACCTGCTGGCCATGCTTCTTTTCATGCAACCCAAGATATGACTGGCTTTCTGGGCTGCAAAACGCACATTGCTGGCTCATGTTCAGTTTTTCATCCACCAATATAGCCAAGTCCTTCTGCGCAGGGAGGGGATACCATTCATCCCTGAGTCTCTACTGATACCAAGGATCGCCCCAACTCAGGTGCAGGACCTTGCACTTGGCCTTTTTGAACTTAGTGGGCTATGAGGTTTGAAGGGGCCCACTCCACAAGGCTGACAAGGTCCCTCTGGATGACATCCCTTCCCTCAAGCCTATCAACTCTACCACTCAGCTTGGTGTCATTTGCAAACTTGCTGACGGTGCACTAAATCCCACTATGTCATTGATGAAGATATTAAATAGTATTGGTCCCAGTATGGACCCTCGAGGAACACCACTCATTAGTGGTTTCTATTTGGACCCCGAGACATTGAGTGTAACTATTTGGATGTGGCCACCCAGCTAATTTCTCATCCAACAGCCCATCCATGAAATCCACATCTCTCCAATTTAGAGGTAAGAATGTTGAGGGAGACTGTGTTAAAGGCCTTGAAGAAGTCTAGGTAGATGACATCTGTAGCATAGAATCATAGAATAATTTAGGTTGGAAAAGACCTTTTAAGATCATCAAGTCCAACCATAAACCTAGCACTGCCAAGTCCATCACTAAACCATGTCCCAAAGCACCACATCTACGCGTCTCTGAAATATCTCCAGGGATGCTGACTCAACCACTTTCCTGGGCAGCCTGTTCCAATGCTTGACAACCATTCTGGTGAAGAAATTTTTTTCTAATATTCAATCTAAACCTCCACTTCCTTTGTCCATTGATGCAGTCACTCCATCATAGAAGGCCACTAGATTAGCAAGGCATGATTTGCCCTTGGTGAAGCCATGTTGGCTGTCTCTAATGACTTCCGTCTTCTGTACGTTTCTACATATCTTCCAGAAGGATCTGTTTTGTGGTCTTACCAGGCACAGAGGTAAGGCTGTTAAATTCACTTTAACCAAAAGAATTACAAATCTGAATCTTAAAAAAGTAGCAAAGTGTTTGGTTTCATTGAAGAATAAATGAAGAAGGAAGGCACTATTATTATAACTATCATTACTAAAATTGGTGCATAGAAGAGGAATAGCATAACCAAGAAATGTAAAATACCTTGTTTTCCCTGTGGCTGTCGGTATTTGTATATCATTTGTGGCACAGCTTGTACCACATTTTTTAAAGAAAATTATGATCCTACCCATTCTTGTGGATAGTTATTAAATCTGTTCTGCCTCTACGTATATACAGACTTTTCTGGATCGGAGACATCTTGACCATATCACAAGACAGGCTAAGAAAGACATCGCCCCAGTTCTGACTTTAGACTTATGCACTTTTACTATTCAGTCATAATGCTAGTTATGCTGAGTTTGCTTAAATGGCAGAAGCAATTTCTTACAGGCTTTTCTGCGCACATACAATGAGAACACATTTAGCCCACTGAGGTCTGAAAAGAAAAATATGCAAGAGATCTTCCATGCTCCCTTTAAAGGAGTTAATGTTGGGGATGGGACTCAGCAGAGAAGACAGAACAGAAGTGAAAATAGAACAACAGCCAGACTTACCAGATCACAAAAGCAGAGCTCTAATGACAGAAAATGTATTTTAAAATTTCTTGAATTCTCTCTTTTGGACTTCTGACCCCATTTGTGTCAAAAGGAAGAGATAAGAGTTGCCTGACAGACAGTAATGTGAGATAATAACTGAGTTAATCCCTTGTTGATTTACACATTCAAAAGCAGAATCAACATCATTAAAGCCCAATGGGGTACACTGGTTACTCTGTTGTTCAGTGTCCATTGGGTCTTCAAAGACTGGTGAGCAAAGTGGCAAAGTGTCAGTATAAGGAGTTTCAGAGGAAGCAAGATGATCTGAAGAAACCTTAAGAAAACTGAATGTACCAAGATGTCCTACACAACTTGATTATTCAAATCTTAAACGCACAAAGTACTCACTAGGTCACTAAATTAATTCCCTGTGATCACAAGCAACCAAGAATAAATGGTTAATTTAGAATGGTTTGCTAGGTGTTTCATTCAAGCAGTCTATAATAAATATATGATCTGTAGTACAAAGACAAAAGCCATAAAAAATATAACATGCTACAGGAAGACAGAAGACAGATTTTCAATGTACTGAGTGAACTGTCATAAAACAACGATCCATTAGAGTCTGCAAGACAGCATCAGTACACATAAGAACACCATCTCATTTAACTCATTCTAGATTTAACAGAAAGTATAGATTTTCTACAGTCCATGTAATTTCATCCCTTTTGCTTATCAACTATTTTATGCGCTTAAAGAACAAAACTCAAAAGCTGTTTTCTACATTTCAACACTCTCCTAGAAATATTACTACAATTCACACAGAACTGTAATAATGCATACATAAGCTAACCATTAAAGAACCTGCAGTAGTGAAGGCTTGGAGATACGCTGCTCCACCAGCTGAGTCCTCTATCGTAAAGGAGTGATCTGAAATGGATGTGACAAAGTACTGTCTGGTGGTCATGGTATGTCCTCCTTACCTATTAAAGGAGCCTATATACCTAGTTACTAAGCAGCTAAACGAAGATGAGATTAATCCAACACCTGTAGTTTACAGAAATATAATGTGTGTGTGTACCTGCAGACACACACATATAATAAACAGTCAGTAACAGATAATGCTAGAAAAGTAAATCATAAACGCACCCAGTTGCCTCTATAGAATGTCCTACTGCAAGATATGACATTAATTTATTTCTATGATAGACAGAAACTAGGGACTTTCCAAAATCTTTAAGGCTATCATAAATTGAACATTTTTCACTCTTTTGAACTGGTGATAATAAGAAACTGTTAGCAAAGAAAACTGGGAGTATAACATGTGTCATAAATCATCTGTCTTCCACTTCTTCCCTTGATTAGTTGCCAACCCGGTCACCTGCCACAGACTGGGGAAAGGGGAGGGGTCATATAAAGATTTTACCTAATGAGAGGACAAAAGAAGCTAAAAGCCGCACAGAAGTGCCAGAGGCATCAGACCCACAGGCACAGCAAAAATACAAAAGGGAGAAAGTAGTCAAAGATGGCTGTACAGAGGAAAAAAGCACAACTAGTTTGTTATTTTAGTCATCTCCAGAGAATGATGAAGGATACTTGGCCAAATCATGACCTCAGTCATCTAACACTGGGCATGCTCTGCCTATAGCTTTCAGGTTGTAACTACAACCGGACAAATAGACTGGCAGATATTAACTACCACGATCAACCAACCACTCATTCAGTTTAAGGTTATGGCACACCTGTTTTCGAAAAGAAAAAGCCACATTTCATTGCCTGTGTTGGAGGGCAGTGGAAATGAGGAGATTCCAGATAGCCTTGTGAGATAAGGATATCCCTCTGACAAACCATGTCACTAATAGAATATTTAATTAACATCAGCTGGAAATTTGGCTCAGTACAAACACCAAAAGTTAGTGGATACTGTATGCTTACTGGGACACATAATGCTAAGCATATATTTATAATGTAGCATTGCAGAACTGACATTCTGCCTCTTTTCAGGCTACTGAAAGTACACGCCAATATGGACTACTCTGAGCAAGCTGGACAAGTCCTAGTGGCTACTGATTTCCAGGATATGGTCTAAGGCTTTCCAAAGTTTAATTAAACTGTAGGGACAGCAAGTGTTTTAAAGAAATCTCCAGAAGACTAAAGAATTAATCTGTTCTGTTTAACCTCTAACATTGGGTTTCTGCATTATCATACCATGATCATACCATCATCCAGTTTACTCAGCTGTGAAATACTCCCAGATAGTGCTATCCTCTATCATGTGGATGACACGAGTGATCGATTCTGTTGAGTAGGTATAAAGAAAATGGTAAGCAAACCTCCGACATAAACCTGAGTCCTTTGCTTTCCCAGCCTTGATGTAGAAATGTCAAGAAGAAGTCTGAACGGCTGCTTGCCCATCTGATGTGAATGAAGTGGAACAAATGTATTTAATGTACTTCCTGCTGTGAACAGCATGAGGCTTCAACAATTCCACTAAGGCAAGATGACTGTTTGTGAGCCTGGCTGTAAGGCTGTGTGCTCTCATGGCAACACTAAATACACCAGCATGGAATTAAAATCACGTGGGAAGACAGCCACTCACAAAAAACTTGAAACAAACAATAACTGTAAGCATTCTCAGCTGCAAACTTCCAGCTCTGCATTCATCACACCTCTTCTCTTCTGTTTTCCAAACGTGATTACAAACCAAGAATTTAAAATTTGCCCACAACACAAAACACAGTAAGTAAAAAAAAGTCCAAATCAGCAGCCTGGCAATCAAAACATTTGACTATGACAGAGCAGAGCTTTGACTGCAAGCCTTGTTGCAAGGACTAAAGCATTTTGTATCAGACTTGTTGCACACAACACAGCAATGCTGGTAGCGTTGGAACCAAATTACAGGCTCCTCATTCCCAGATGAATACTAACAGAAGAGTTTGATCTCATTTTTTCTCTACGTGAAATGATTTCAGAGTCATAGCTTCAGTTGGAAAAACAGAACGCTTCCAGGCTGATCTTTCTCAGTTGCTAAGTGCCTGGGGATTAAGGCATTTCCATGGAAGACTGGGGTCTGAATGTTTTCAGGGTCTGAGACTAAACTCCAGGACTCCTCTATCCAAGGGGAATGAAAAGTGCACAGCAACCCTATCTTCCTTTTCCTAGATGCACAATATTGATCTATTATGTAAAGTGCCTCCTCTGAATAAGCTTTATGCTGAACTCTGTGCTCTCCAGGCAGGATAGGTATGCCCTGAACAAACCAACTGACCTCAAATTCTTCACGGATTTCTGTTCATACCCCAAATCCTTGAGATGCATGAAGACAAGTAGCTCAGTCCATCAATTCTGTCTAGATTTAGTAACACAAGTTCACATTTGTATGGAAAATGTTTGAGTTTTTTGTTCATTTTTGGATTTTATCTTGAACATCTAGATACCTATTGAAACACTCTTCAGCATTCATTTCTTTAGATTTCAACTAGATTCTTTTAGATTTTTCTTTAGAAATCATAATTATTTTATGAAGCAGGAATAGCTATGTATCTCTTTTTTGTTTAATGGCATTTCATAGTAGGAGCTCTTTAAACACAAAATTAGAAAAAAAAACCCCTTTCTTCATGCCAGTAGTGCTTTACGACTTTGGGTTGAATGGCAGATTAAATTTCTAAGAGTAGGGTTTATATCTACTGCCAGAAGTCAATGTATTCAGATGCACCAGGTACCCACAGTGATTGATGTCAACAGTTTAGATACTTCTCCTAGGATGGGACGGTTACTTGGAGTATATCTCTCTTTTCATTAACTATAGAAGGATCCTGTCACAGCCTGCTTGAATGAGATGTCTAAATTTATAGATGGCTAATATCAAGTGAGATTACTGCCACCCCAAAGGTGGATGATTTGCATAAGTCTTTCCTCTGAATACTTTCTTCCAGTGGTTCATGGTTAGTAACTACCACCTCTGCCTCAAACAGATCCATGTCTTTATTTTTTAGTGTTTAAACTGTAGTGACACGTCTAACTTTGAATCCAAGATTTCCATGCATAACTTCCTTTGCTGTGTATTTCATTAAGTTAATCCTTTTCTTCTTTTCTATCTGTCTCCAACTTCAGGACCTATCAGGAAAAGTCTCTTCCAAATTAAGAAACATCGCAACAGCAGCACCAATTTTGAAATCACCTTTCACAACAAATAAATATACCTGTGCACATTCTACATACGATGATTTTTTTTCACATTTTGCTTTGGCAGCACAGCACAACTGTATAATCCCCAATTAAAGTATTCAGTTGCCAGGAATTTCTTTAATATACTCTGGCTCACTAGAAAGTTGAGCACACCTCTTTTACTTTTTGTTTATTGTCACGATTGTATGGCAACTCAGCTATTTTAGTTAGACCCTAAGGGCCTTCTCTACAAATAAAAGAAGAAGAAAAGACTTTGATGACAGGTACTGAAGGTGAATGTTTCCTAATTAACTTGCATTGAATGCCAGAGGAGATAAGGTAATGTTGCTAGTGCTGACTTGACTTCCATAGGAAAGATCTCATGTAGTATTATTAAACTTTGACCTTTGCTGTTTGTATCTTTTGACCTGAAGAACTCAATGCATAATGTTAATCCAGTCACAGCACTTGGAGAAATCACAACTTAATGACATGCTGTGACATTCCTCCAGAGAAACTTTGTTAAGTAGAAGATTAATTTAAACAAACAATGAGAAAAATATACCAGCAGATGTGAAGTAAAGACACTAAAGTGGACTATGGAGTTTAGTATGACAACATTACTGTTGCTCATTGGCTATTATATATGTGCTAAAGCTTTTATCCACCTCTATCTTAGGCATTTTCTGAATTGAATTTTATTGTTAAAAGCTAAATAAAGTGCTTTTTATTTTACATAGTGTACTGTTTTAACTTACTAAAATTAATTTTGTGCACTGGAAACAATAATAACCAATGCTGCTTAAAATCCCCTGCTTGCTTATGCGGAATTTCAATCATGACTGCCAAGGTGTTAAATTGCTCACGTTCCATAAATATGTGTGTATATATGCAATCTGAAATAAGCATATATATTTACATTTATATGTATGTGTGATTACATAAATATGTAAGATATAACGTAATTTATCTACTCTGTAGTCTGTACTCTGTTTTTTATAGAACAGGCAGCACAGCAGATCTCAGATGAAACAAAATGCATATAGACTGTTTTGTTAACATGCATTATGTTTTTGTGCAAACTAAAAGCATGTAGTAGAAAATTTCACTGGTAAGTGAATTGTCAGTAAGTTTTTGAATGCTCTGAAATTTTTTGTGGGAGTACTTTCACTGACAGACAAAGCAAAAAATGAGTTCTGTCACACTATTTTGAATATGATGTATGCAACATTTTGGGTGTAAAAGGACAAGTGCATGTTTGTAAAAAACGATCCAAACCTACCCTTCAGAGCCCCCTTATCTTTCAATATCCAAAACACTGTTTACTTTTGCCAACAAATACAGATGTTTCAGTTGTTGCATAATGAAAATGTTCTAATGTCCCAAACACTTCCCCATGTCAGCTTTTTTAATAAATCCTGTAAGATTGTTATTATTTGTTAGATAATTCCTGTTTAAATGTTCGTAGCATTGAGGCAAGCTGTGCTCATAAATGTAGGAAATATTATACTTAAAAATAAATGCTGGTATACAAACCAAATTACTTCTCATGTTTTCTAATGGCATTGTTAAAATAAAGGAGATTTCTTGTTAACTTCCCTAATATCTTGTGGGACTTCCATAAACTATTAAGTTCTAGACTATATTGTGATTGATTAACTTTCATTCAAAGTCACTGTACATTACTGTTACAATGACTGTAAAAGCCTATGAATGACAATATCTTATTTTAAATGTTAAAAACAGTACATAAAAGTGTTCCTTCCCAGGCACTGACATTCCCACTGAAGTTAGATGCTCTAATTTCAGCTCATCTCTGTTTTAAATAATCTCTTGGAGAAGTATTCTCCCCATCTCAAGCTTTCTGTATACGTTTTAAGCAAGTCAGAACACCTTCGAAAGCTGGGTAAGCAGCTTCTCCAGGGATATATTTTTTTATAGCTACTCTCCCAATATTCTATGCTCTGCTATCTACAAACTGTGAAGTTCATGAATTCATCAAAATTATTCAAAAAATCAATTTGCTGTAAAAAACCTACAGAAATAAACCTGTATTTGCTATCACAGCAAAGTCAGATAAACTTATGATATATGATCTGTTACTTTACAAGAAGTATTATTTCAAACTGTTGTGTTCATTAATGCTATATGATTACCTAAATGTTCCATAGAGAAAACAGTCACCTCTGTCACAGGATTACACCTGAGAAATTTCAGGCAGACCGACTGTTTACGATGTAATTAGATGGGTGTCAACTTCCTGCCTTTAAGAGCTGCCTTAAATATCCTTAACTAGGGAGAAATCACTGTGCTGATAAAAACTGTCTTGGCATCAGACTTTCAGGGTACTGTACTATATAATTCCTCACATTAGTCTTTAGGAAATATGGCAGTGTCACAATAGATGGTTTATGGTCTCATAGAGGGGACTAAAATAGCTTATCAGTATTCCTTTCACAGAATTTACAGTTGAGGTGTCAGCCTCCAAACTCCATGCATAAAAGAGGGCAATTGTACCAGGAAACCTTTTTGCTACCACTCCCAGAATGAGAGTTGCCACACCAATGCTAAGGATACTGAAGGAGAGGCTTGAGGTCTCAATAATATTTACATGTATTTTTGAAAGCAGTTGGTGATACAGTGTGCTGATTCGACTCTTCCTTAGCCACAGACCTCTCTCTAATCACCACCAGAAATGTCCCTTTCAAGGCAGTGTATCAAAGCTATCGACCACTTGAGCAAAGGACATCATTCTGTCAGTGCTTCCTTACTGAGGTGATTTCTGAAGCAACATTACAGTCTTTTGATTATTTGCTTTGTTAGAAAGACAAAGGAAGCATACAGGGAGACATCTAGGCAAAAATTTAAATGCAGCATCAAATCAGAAGGAATAGAGCTTGCCTCTTAGCAGCTTCTAGATGGCTTTTAGTCCATCAGGACCCCTAATATGGCCCTTTGGAGCATAGTGCAATGGGTCTGAAGGCTTTGTGGACACAACCTCAGAATCACACATACAAGGATGACCATGCAGGGTGACATATTGGATTACACTTGTTACTGTGATAGAATGGAAAGGTGCATCTCCTCACTCCAATCACTGCTCATGTGATTTTCTCTAACCATAAAGTATCAATACTAAATACTCTAAAGAACCCACAGAGCTTTCAAATCTCAAGATGGAAGCAGCATGTGTTTTAACCACCAGGGAGAAGTGCAAAAATCCAACTTGTACATGCTGATTTCAGTGTGATGCTACCTGTAGTTTCTGTCCTGGACTGGGAATATCACTTTATTACATGATGTCTTACCATCATCCTTGTCAGGTACAATGGTAATTCGAGTGCTCGGGAATTCTGCACCAATTCTTCCACCCATCGGCATGCTCAGCAAAACATCAAAGGTCTCAGCCTCTTCATATAAGGAATCATCTATGATGACTATCCGACACATTTTTTCTCGTTCGTCTTTGTCAAAACGTAGAATGCTGTTGTGATCCTCAGGCCTGGATATGTAGTCAGAGTAAGAAAGTACAGAGGTTGGGGCAGTGCCAGATGCTGTTCCTGTGGGCACAGAAGGAAAACAGTCACTATATATACCATGGTTATAATGATCCCCTCTCAGAGGCTGCATTTTATTTTCATTATCTTTTAATTTCTGTTTACTTTTATGTGATAAGATTGGCTGAAACCTCTGACCAGGCTACATTTCTGTGGTCCCTGGACAAACTACTTCCATATATGATGCAATGCAAGCACGTGGCTTCTCAAATTAATTTGCAGTTTTTCAGTCAGAAGGAATATTGGAGTCTATCACAAGAGACACAGATTGACAAAGGAGACCCTGTGAAGACTACCAATTAACTCCTTTAGTCTATTTTATCAGTTGAAGATATCAGTGGATCAGAAATTAACTATGAACAGATAGAATTTGATGAAAAAAAAATTATTTCTATTCCAGATCACCTCACAAAAGAAGTTGCTTCATCTCCCAAATGAAAAATAACAATAAAAGCACAGGTGTGGAGACCTCATGCTCTGTGTGGATATAATCAATAGGAGATTGAAAGATAGAGGAAGTAGAAGGATGACAATTAAGCAATATTATTTTATACCAATTTTTTCAAGATACAAACAAGAAAAGGATATCCTGGGCAATCACTGCAGTGCTTTCCGTTCTGATCACTTTCAAATATATGGAGCTGCATAGAAAAATCTTGCATAAAGATAAAGAACACAGATCTTCTTCACCTCCTAACAAATAGCAGAAATTTGGAACACGGTAATTTTTCTATTGCATTCAATAATACTTTAAGACAGATTGCAAAGATGAATACATTTCCAGTTGAGACTGAAGATATTTAGATGAAAAAGTAATTAACAGAGTTATAAACAATTTTATTATGCAATAGATGGAACAATACTTTTTGCTTTTCTGTCTCTTCCATTTTTCCTTTTTTTT
>VYXH01002706.1:71898-248577 GCA_013397275.1 Burhinus bistriatus
CTTCCATTTTTCCTTTTTTTTTTTTTTTAAATAGTAGATTCTGTTACCTTGTTGGGTGTAGCAGATAACCATCAGTTCCTGGCTCACATCTCCACTTCTTCTGACTGGAATAAATAATTCACCAACATCTTCTTCAATAGTATAGGTGGACTGAGGAATAAAGACAGTTGATTCTGCAAAGAACATACATTTGCTTATGTAGAGTTATGGCCTCATAAACTCACCTGTAAAATAGCTAGCAGCATTTTAGCATATTCTAAAGTGCAACAAATAACTCATATTTATCAGCAATGGTGCTAAATTTGAAGAAAAACTTGGAGTGTGAGAGAAGTAGAATTCCTTAGTCTTTCAGAAATCGAAAATAAAATCAGATCATTAGGTCTGAATTCACAAGTCCTTACTAAGTAGTCTCTAATGTGACTAATTTACTTATCTAGTGTTAATGGTACAAGACAGTGTTTGGAGAATTTGTCCACAAGGTCTATATTTTAATTATTTCCACAGTATTTCATTATTAACTGTTAAACCACAGAAGTATCAATAGCATAGCTCACACACAGGCAGTGGTTCTGCAAGGCCATTCTTTAACTTACTGCATCAAGATAACCATGAAAATCATTTGGCAATGAGGATGCCAGACTGAGCTCTTGCTATCTAACTCTGACTTGGAGATTTGATTTGAATTGGCTACGCGTCTACACTCCTGTTTTATTCATAGGAGACCTAGCCAACACAGTCAGTGGAGTCTGGAGAGCAACTTCACCCTAAACTGTATCAGACCAAAGAGTATCAGATCTGTTTTTCAGGGAAAAAAAACCCACTAAAATGCATTTTAAACCCCTTCATTATTTTATACCCATACAAACAGATTGCTGAGTTTTATGCTGTTACTGGGATTCAGGATCAATTTTGTTCTTGTTCCTTCAAAAACTCAAGAACAAAAGGTGGTTATGCACATAATTATAAAGCACCTTTATAGTTTCATTAGTATGACTGCAACCCTAACAGAATATAATTCTGTGTGTAATGTGAATCAAGTGGTATCAGTTGACTGCACAAAGCAATTTTTTTCATTATTTCAGAGTATTTTGGCAAACAATGTTCTGAAAATTGTCATGTGACTACTTTGAAAATATGTTCCAGGTTTTATTTCTCCAACTGGAAAATACTACTAGCATGACTTAAGGTCAAAAGCCTGCGTTAAAAATGCTGTAATTCCGGTTTGATAAGATCTAGACACTTGCACGATTCCAGCAAGTAAAAAATTCAGTTTGAAAACCATCAAATCCCTACCCTTTTGTTTTAAAATAGAACAGAGGGTAATGCACACACACATACACAAACACACAAATTGTTCCTTTTATTTCTCCCTTTAGAATTAAGTTGACAAAATGAAAAACTCTATCCTTCAAAAAAAATGCAGGAATCTCATTTGTTCTCTTTCCTGTCCCTCTCATGATTATACAACTAGGAGTAAAATGGCACTATAAAAGTTTAACAGACCTTATGAACGCCATAAAAGCTCAGAGGAGAATGACCTACATCATCTCAGCTAATGTAAGAAAACACACCTTTATGCAATCTTTTTTTGGAATAAAACATTAACTAATGTCACATACACAAGGGTCTGGCACAGCTTTCCAAACAAGCTCAGTATTTTGGTGTTAAGACTACACCATTCAAATCAATGAATTTAAAAATAATTTTCACTTGAAGCAGAGCAAAACTTTTGATGGTTCTTATTCAGTTAGTATCTGAATTTATTATACCCTGTGCTTTAAAAGATGATTAAGAAACTCAGTCTTTCCTCACAAAGTTCTCTCTATATTTTTCCTGTAGATATTCCTTAATTTGCAGTTGCGCATTTGATTTTCTCCTGTGCAAATTCACTTTATGTATAACTGCTACAAATTCTCTGGGACTGCAAAAACTTTATCTTAATATAGGAAATAGAAAAAACTATGGTTGACATTAAAAAAACTCAGATCATTATCTTAAGCTGTGCTATCTCACTGATTATAGAAAAGATAGATTTAACACGTTTTCAATTTCTCTGTCTCGTACATACTGCTTTTCAAGTTAAGCACTATTTTTCTCAGTGACTAAATATGGATGTCAGATAACCTGGAACTAGGAACTAAGAAACCTCTTACAGTTTTCCTGCCCAGTCCTCTTCAAATGTTAATTAGGGAAGACTACATGAACCAAGCTATTACAGTCACCCAATACTTGAAAGATTCCTCAAGGAAAGTTTTGTATCACCATGGCCCAGGGGTTCGAGTGTCTGGATGCAGTTGAAACACAAAGCAACCAGAGCACGTTCTACTGGTTTTTTTAATCAGCTTCTTCCTTTATTTACATTTAATCATAATTTTATTTGTTCTTGACACAGCTTGTGCTGTACTACCTTACTCTTACCGAGCTTCTCAGTTTGCTATTAAGGCCTAACTGATGCAACTAGTCTGCTCCAAGACCCAAACCTGTTGGGATCAACCAGCCTGGACTTTCCCGTACCATCCTTTCCCACATGAATTATCATGGCAGAGAGAATCAAGTCAGCCTCCAGCCACCTGTGCGGATACACTCTATACAAACACATTGAACCAAAAACCTATTATACTTAAAATGAAAACAAAACAAAACAAAACAAAAAACCTAGAAATAAAGCATCACAGGAAAAATGCAGGTATTTCATCAAAGCATGCTACCTTAGTTACATATTCATGAATCATTTAAAGTGACAGAGGACAAACAGCTACCCAATGCCCATATCTGTCTTCAGAAACATTCCGGGGAAAGGTAAGCTTTACTATCCACCGTTACTCATAGCATTTGACCTCCAGTTTATCTTTTGGTATATGCACATATTGGCAGTACAGTTCTGGAAAGGTTCTTACCATCTCCTGGGTCAATAATTTCCACCGTGGATACATGTGGAAATTCCAGAACTGCCATGACTGGCTCAGAAAGAACAATTTGAAAGGACTCAGACTGTTCATGTTCACCATCACTCAAAATCCGTACTCGCCATGTAGCTAAGGTTTGGCCAGGATTAAACTGCACCTGCTTCTGGGCTTTTCCTCTGAAGTCTTTATCTTTCTTGGCAGTACCATCTTTGGTGCTAATACCTGGCAAAATCAGAAATTCAGGTCATTAAAAACATCACTCATAATTTTCTCTCATTATGTCATCTTTAAAAAAAGAAGTTTTAGAAAAATATACTTTTCACAACTTTAGGGTGTTCAAGCCAAGTCTGTTACTCTTGATCAATTTTATAGTGATGTCACACATAGAGGTGGAAGCACATCCCTTAACATTATGAAAGACAGTTTGGACAGAATTAGCTGAAGCAAAACTAACTACTAGAAAAACTCTACACTGTCTGAGGTTACAGTCAAGTTCCCATTTCTCTGTAATTCAACTGCGGATACCCAAAAGGGCCAAAAGGGAAATCCCAAAAGGGATTTCCCGCCCCCCCCGCCTTTAGCATTCTGGGTTCTCTTCTGTTCTGGAACATCTAAATAACATGCTGCCTGAAACCCTCAAAAACATTTATTTCTCTTAGAAAAAATAAAAACACACCTGGAAAGTTCAGCCTTCAAGGAGAAAGCTAAGGAAAACACAGAGACACAAAGGGATAAAACATACGGAATAAGGATGAAAGAAGATGTAAAATCTGAGCCATTGTGGCCATTCTCACTACAATAAGCATTTTTTTAAATGATTATCCTCTTATTTCAATGTTTGCATCATGACAATCATTAAACTCAAGTCAAGTTGAAACTGCAAAGCCAAGGGATAAATCCAATACAGCTCATCCCACCGAGACAGCACAGACCTTACATCCTCAAACCCAGGCAGCTCTAAAATACCTTTTCACTGGTGTTTCCCTCCCTGTTTAAGGTTGTCTGACAGGCCTTCATGGAAATTAGACAGTTCTTCAGGACTACCTCCAACTCATGTGCTTGGCTTCTGTTTGAACCCCACAGTACCCCACTCAAATCTTAAAGGTCTTTTTCAGGTTTTTGGAAAAAAAATGAAATCTTCTCCCTTCTCTGCCTGTTTCTTCAACTGTATTGTTTAATGTATTAAAACATATCACCTTTCCCTACAAACCTTGCCTTTCTTGCTTCCTGCTTGTGCCTCCTCCTAAGTCACAGCCAGTATCTTAGACAACTTCTATAACCCTTCAGTCCCTTTGGCACTCCACACAGACCAGAAAGGCCAGTAAGCATATTAAGCAATATCTTTTACGTTCTTTCCAACTCTGTAATTCCATTTTGCAGGATTAAAGTAGTCAGAGGCAAGCTATTCAAACTGCTTTTGCTGGATTTTGAGTCAGCTCAATTCAGAAACTGAACTTGAATCCATAGTTAGCAAATTTTGTGAACACCCTATTTGAAGAATCAGAAGTCAAATCAGTATATGTTAATCAGTACCAGTAACTAATTAAAACCACACATCCTTAACTTTGTATTTTATTAATCTCTTCTATTCTTTTATTTTCTTTAAAAGAAATACATTATCAAAGTTAGTTCACTGTTCAAAACAGAGCCTTTTAAGTTAGATCCAGTTAGTGCCTACATCCCTTAAATCTCATGCCAAAACAGGTGTCCTAAATACATCTCAATACCTGAAACTCACATTCTTATTCAGAAAGCGACTTAAACAGAAACCTCAAGTCTAAGCATGAGCTTGTGCTCCATGCCAGGTAAATGCTTACATATCTCTGCAAAACTAGCTTTAAATTGAGTGCCCTTTCTAAGCAGTATAAGCTCATCATACGTTTCGACATCAAACTCTACAAAGATAATGCTCCCTGGTCCAAATGTATCACTAGGAAGAGAATGGAAACATATCCAGGAGCTAGAGACAGGTGTGAGGTTGCAGAATGTGATAACACAAGCTTTTTTCACCTTTTCACTCCCCAGACACTGCAAACAGCTTTCAACACCTCCTGTATCAGCCTCAGTTGACTGCCAACTTTGACTGAAGGAAATGAGCCTAATGCTTATAGCTGCTAATCAGACCAGCTCACAATAGCCTTCCTGGGAAATGATGTATGTTTATTGTTGTCTTTCCAATTGCGACAACTGTATTTTCTCATTACAGGAAAAATAAAATCTGGACAGGAACTGTATTCTATGAAACAAATACAACAGTGGTATCAATCAAATCAAAAAAAGAAGGACTGGGTCTTGCATTGTTAAGTTAAATTGCAGAAGAACAACAACAAAAAAAAAAGTGAAAATTTCATCATATAACTAAAGAAATCATACACTTAGCACAACAAGAGATACTTGCTTTAATAAATCAACATACTCCTTTGAACCTAGCTTGCTTAGTATCAAACACCAGTACTGATACATTTTATCAAAGAGCTGGCCAGTGATTTATAGAAGCAGTTGATAAAGTTAAAATTGAACTTACTTATAAAAGAGGTTTCCCCCAGGTAACCTCTCCGTTTAAGAACAACATCAAGATATTTGGAGTCTTCATTTACTAAATAATACTCCTTTTCTAAGGAGATCCATGCCCAGTTTAGGCGAAAATGTTGATTCTTCAGCTTATTGCCTCCTGCAAAACAAAATGATAAAGATATATTTATTAATTTTTCTTTTGTTAAATACTACTTTGTCTTTTGAGGTTAATGTAACCTGTATCCTGGGTAAGGTGTGTATCTTAGCTGGATGTTACAACCCAAAGGTTTTAAAGATTTAAAACTAAGAAATAGCAAGTAAAGAACTCAACGAGGATACATTTGGTACATATAGGAATAAATTTTATCTTAGACGCATACAAACTAGTCACATTCATTGCAGAGAATGCTCATTTTCTTCTTTTTCAAGGGAAAAAGGACAAGAATTAATCAAAATTATTTGGGATGCCTTTTTTAGAAATTACAAAAATTGTGGATATTCCAAGTTTCTGCAGAACTGTACGGGTATTTCCAAGTAACACACAATGTAGTACATCATGCAGAACTTCCTCAGTATGATCAGACTGCCAGAAGCACTGGAAAACCCTTAGTATCCTGAGAGACTGGAGATGATACCTACCATCCTTTAGACTGCATTTACCCATGCAGTCTGCTTCTACAACTCAATATTTTGTTAACTAAAGCTAAGAATTTTTGGTCTTATTGGTTTACAATTTATACATCAGCACTGTCTGATTTTTGGAACAGCTTTCACATCTTCCTAGGAAATGGTTTCAATAAGATTAAGTATCCCTGATACATGCCACAGTTTATAGCTATGCTGACGCCCGCCTAAGCTTACATGCTTGTAACTGCTGGATTAAGTGTGATTGCCTGTGTCACCTAAGAAAATTCAGAGAGAGAAAAATGCTTATTGGAGTTCTCTTAAACTATTTTGCAATGACTTATCTTGACAATATGATGAATGCCCCTAACTGAGTAAGCTGCTGAGATGTGTTTTGAGAGTCAACTTTGAATACACCAAAAGATGTCCTCACGGTTCTTTTTACACAGGCACAACTGTAGCAACACATTCCTGGTGAAGAAATCAGACTCCAGGGATCCTTTACAAGGTCTTTACTGTAACAGTAGCACAACAGCTTCCCTGCAGTCTTACTGAACACGGATGGTTTCTCTGCCCTCAAACATCGCGAACTGAAAGCACAGGACAGCAAGCGGTACACTCAGCTAGGGAAACTGAATGGTTAACATGGACCAAGTCAGCATCTCTGGCTGACAGCTGTTGATAATAATTGTCCTTAAGTTGAAGACTGTATTTCCTCTTACAACAATGGGAAGAACCTTCACAGTCTTCCTCAAACAAAAGCGCCTATATATTTATTAGCAGAAGTAGGGCCCATTTTTTGAAGCCAAAGCAATGCAGGAATACAGGAAGCATCCCTCAAAGTTTTGGATAGGATGATGTGAATGCCATTAAATTCCAGCTGCAAAACACTAAGCACCAGCCTAAAATCTGAGTATGCCTCAGCCTAATGTCTCTCTCCCAACAGAAACGAAGTGGTTGTGTCTACAGCTGACAGGATTTGTACAACTGTAAACCAGCAGGAAGTGTTTATTGAAATGGCAGGCTTCACGGAGTTTTTCTTAGTCTAAAACAGAAATCCACAAACAACAACTGCAAACAGATGGCACTCTAAGGTCCAGTTAAAAATGCTATTTTTTTCAGTTGGAAAGGTAATAGCTGAAAAGAGCTAGCATCCATTTCACTGACTATAAACCAAGTATTTGTACAACAGACTGAATATCTCAAATTAGATTAAGGCATTTCTGATAAAATATAGCATAGCTTTACTTTCTCATGTACAGTTTACCTCCATCTGTTCACTGATTTTCCACAGTAAAAAGGCATTTCTTGTCAGTGTAAGGATTCTGGATGCCACCGATAAAAGGGCATGACAAATCCAGTTCCGTATATCATCCTATTGGATGTGTTTGTTACTATTGGGGAGAAACCTCTAGTTTCCATAGCAAGAATAAAATAACCTGTTCAGCTCAATGAAGGCACATGCTCACTCAGCAACTGTCTTCTGGGAACGTTGGCTTGTATGAGAGGTTGTAGTCTGATTTCCTTCCCACAAGGTGCTGCTACAGAACAAGGTTTGCTCAGGTAACAACTGTCTGAAATGTGCAAGGAATTCCCTTTAGAAATTAACACTTCTGTACACAAGCCAGCGAATAACGTAATTCCTCTGAACAGCAGAGAAACCTGTCTAAGTATTTCAGTTCACTCACAGCTCAGCTACTGGAGGAAGAGCCAAATGAAGCTTGGTTTTCCCCTTTCAGTTTCTTCCATTCTGTTCCTTGAAAAATTAGGCAGCCCTTCCATACAATTCCACTCTGCTTCAAAGATAAGCTTCTACATTTTTTATTGACCTGTCTATTAGAAAAAAAACCAACCACACTTGTGTAATCTAACATAAAGGCAACGGTGCTGTGTAAACAAAAGGAGGGAAATGCTTACTGGATTATCATGCTGCACTCCTTGCCCTCCTTCTTTCTGCTCTTTTGATCTCTATTGTTACTGACAAAGGGGAAGGCTACAAACACACATACCAAAAACTGTAATGAGCACCACAAGAAAACCAGTAACTATAGAGTTAGCTATACCAGCACTTACATTAAGTTAGGCATATGTTATGTTTTCCCATTAGTTTCTTGGGACAAATGCAACAGAATGTGTCTTGTTCTTTAATCTAGTGAGAAAAACCATTTGTGTGCCACCCCTGAACACTCTGCCCAATTTGAACATAATTTTACAGAGGGATAAAAGTTTCTAAGATATAGAAGGAAGGAAAATTTACTGCCAATTAGAGGAGAGAGAACCCATTAGTATCACTACTGAGAAAAAAATACTGCTGCATGAGCTTACTAGAAATGAGAATGTCAGACACTGGAAACCCCTCAGCTGAAGGAAAAGCTTCTAGCAGAGTTTGTATCGTTTTAGACAGAAGAGATTCCAGCCAGGGGATGGAAAGCAATAGGAAATCCGGCATCATTTGTCCTACTGTCCAAAGAACTAATGGTTTAAACATGTTGTGGACACAGGCTCAAAATCTACAGCTTACTTACACACAAGTCTCTTACATTTCATCTCTAGTGTCTTAAATAGTTCAACCTTAAATGTAATCTATATTTGCACATAATTACTGAACATATCAAAATTACTACGCACGAGAAAAAAATCCCAGCTGCTAAAAAGGAACAGTCACATGGAGAAATTTCAGTAGCCAACTACCAAACCAGTTCATTCCTGTCATTGATGCCATGGAAAATGTTGAAGTACACTGAGTTAGAAACCTAATGAGGATGGAATTTAGGAAGCCAAAAGCACAAGAAAGGCAATATGAAAGATTTAATATTGTCTTAATTCCACCTATTTCTTGCTTTCAGCAGTTTCTTTCTATTTTTTTTTTTTTTAGAGTAAAAAAACCCCAACCCAAATGATTATTTCTAAGGGGCTTCCAGCAAGCTTCCATTTCTACAGGCCTAATTCTGCCCCTGAAACGCATATTGTTCACCTTTTAGAATGTGCAGTACTAAAACCATCAGATTTAGAATTTTAAGAAAAGAATGTAAATATTTTAGATCTTGCTTTCTTCACTTTGTGCTTTTTGTGTTCAGTAGACAAACCATTTCATGGTCCAATGTCCCCAAAGAATAAATCCAATGATGTTGTTGTTGTTGCTACTGTTATTATTATTGTTATTATTATTATTATGGACCTCTGACACAACAGAGCAGGAAGCATACGATATATTTTATCTAATTTCAGGTCTTAATTTTTGGGCTAGAAATCCTAAACTGTCTTTATAGCCAAAACCAGGAAAGAGGCATTTTGTAAGGCTATGACTTATTTTAGGCATTTATTTTTGAATGAGATTAACTGTGCCTCAAAATATGCAGAAATAAGCACATTTTTCCTCAGCAGCTGTTAAAGAAGCCTGTTGTGACCAGTTAGGTTGTAGACATTTTTATTATAGTCATGTAATGCCGAGTAAGATGAATTCCACCATGCCTGAACTAGATGAAACTGGGCCTTTTCTACAACATTATAGAGCCAAGCATCATGCCAACATAAGATCTGTAAAGAATATTAAGAGTATAGCATTCAGAAATTGTATCAGAAATAAAATTACACATGCCATCCTAATTTGGTTCCCTACTAAATTAATTATCTGCCCTACAATAATATTTCTATAGGCAAATGAATTCTGCATGGCTTACTAGTGCTTCCCTTGGCTTATTCAAACATTTAGCTGCTAGGCAAATAATTAAGGTACTGTACCTCAATGACAGTTTTGCTTTTGTTCCTCTTCTAGACAAGTGCTTGTATATCAGAAGTTTGAAGAAGGAAGCCATTACTAGAGTGCTTTTAAAACTAAACAAAAGGAAGGAGGGCCGTGTTACAATGAGATAAATCCAAAGTAACTTCCAAAGTAACTTTGCTTATATATCAATGAGATGTGGTTGGCAAGATGTTGCTATAGTGATACATGAAAATCTGTTTCTTGAATTTTGCCAGAGATCAGAATGCAGCAGTGCTAAATCAGAAGACTCTAGAGAAATGAGACAGCAAGAGGTGTGAGAAACAGTCAAAAACTTTGTAAGGAGCTAAAGCTAAGGATCTAGAGTAAGGGGAGATCACAAAGTGACTTCATGACTGCGACTTCATGACTGACTGAGGCTGCTGAGGACAATACCCTCTGAAAAGGTTTGCCTGAATATGACGGGTCAAAGATGGATGTCGCCTAGAATCGGTCTTTATAGGAGTCCTATCAGCAAACTGATCACCTGTCAGAAAACAGTGATATATTATTTTTGCACAGATCATCAAACCAGACATTCCCAGAAAGATCAAGTCATCCAGAAACTCCAGTTTCAGTTACGCAACATGAATAAAACATGAAGGGGGGGAGGACTTGGTCAATAAACTGATGAAAGGGAAAAAAATTGAAATTAATATTCCCATTTAGGCATTTCTCTTTTTAACCATGCCACTCAGATATCTTTAAAAAAGATATAAAACCTCAACGAGAAATGCAGATTAGATTGTCCGAACTTTCTATTGTGATGCAAAGAGCTCAGAGAAGGAAAGAATGGGTTCCAGTTCTCTCTACAGATCACTGGGCTATACAAAGACAGTATAAAATATATCTCTGTCATCAAATCATGTCTCTTGAGCACTGGCAACCTGAAGGGCATTCCATAAAGAATGTCTGATTGTAGCTTTGCTGTCGTTAGGACCTACCTCAGAACCCTAATTCATAAACAAAAGCATACAAGTACACCACAGTGTTCACTTATTGACACAATAGAAATTGGTGTATCTTGATACAGATATTGGCTTCCCTACACAGTATCCATGGCATAATCAGTCAGAGATGAATCTGCTAACGAGTGGCTAACCAGTATAACCGTAGCCACACAGACTCATGTCCACAAGATGTAAGTCTGTACAAACACAGCTGTCTGGTCCTTGTAGAGCTTTATGGTGCAACGTATCTGCTCTCTTTAGTCATTAGGTGAGGTTGTTTAATGGGGAAAAAAAAATTTCTATAAATTCTTCCAGGGCAAAGAACATACATCAATCACAAGAAAGACAGAGGGGGAAAAAAAAAAAAAAAGGTAAATAAAGCACTAAGAAAGAAGAGTTCCTTTAAAAATTTTACTTTTGGTCTTTCCTCCTTTCTTTTCTTATCTGGCTTCCTAAACAGACTGCAAAGGAGGTTAATAAGGAGAACCAGAGCAATTACAAAATATTAATAACAACACATATTGTTCAGGAATCATTGTATAGCACAATTAGAACCTTAGCAAGACATCTTAACAAATTGTATGTTTCCTCCCTCTTTCGTCTGTTCTTTCCAGGTCCTGCTACTGCTTGCTGATTTGTTTGCATGTCTGCAAGAGCTGCAGTCTTTCTTCTTTGGTTCAAAATATTTGACCCTGGGTGCCTCATTCAGACAGGGTTACTGAAGTCAGCACTACTCTATCCCCTTCCTATGTATCTCCTTATTGCAGCAGGTGCATGAAGCATGTGAAAAAGAAAACACACTCCTGAACTTGAGTTCAACCTGCTGAGAAAACAAAGACACAGAGAGAGGAAAGAAAAGGGAATCGTCCATCTTTTTCATCCTCTGATTAGCCTCCTTCTGTGCCAAGCCAACTTAGTTAATATATACCAGGATAAAGTTACCTCAGTAGTTTTATTAGAAGTTAAATCTCATGTGAAATGCAGAAATCTTTATCCCAAACATCATGATTCCTCGTTTAGCCATGGAGCTCCCTGTCTCCAACCTTAGCACTTTGCAAGTTTTTTGATCCCCACACTATTTGCTAGTCATTAGTCGTGGTTTGTATGAACATGGGTTTTGCCAGACTAGAGAAGGAACATATAATCTGAGGTGTTTCTGACAGTCAGAATAAATACAGAGAAGATATTAAATGCTGAGCTCAAGACATAGTTTCAACAACTCTGATTTGCCATACTGTATCATAGTCCCAGTATATTCTAGCTCCAAGTTAAAAAGGCAAAGGTCTCAAGTAAATCTTGTCTGTCAAACTATTAAAAATACCCCACCTATAAAATTCAGTGCATTGGGGCAGCACATTATATGCTATTCCCTCTGCTATGAAAGATCATCAGAAAAGGCATATCCTGTAAAACTGCCTTAATTTCATATAGAGAAACTATTTGCAGAAGTGAAATGCATAAACAAATCCAGCACGCAAAATATGCCATTAGGATGTTTTGAATTGATTTCAACAATGTATAAACTAACCTAACAATTTCATCCAATTAGAAACCCATTAAAATGTTTCACCTTTATAAGTTTTTTCAAATGTACTATAACGGACTCCAATCACTAAAATAACTTGCTGAACTCTGCACCCTTCTGCACTCCCTCTGCCACTGTAACTCAATATATTTGCAGAACGACCAAAACCAATCCCCTAAATTAGCCCCTAGTGATTAGGGACTAAAACAATGCTTTCTCTGACTTCTCATGAGAAAACACACACTTCCCAGCATTATGGACTTGGCTTGCCTGGAGTGTAATTGCTGGTATCCAATGAACTGCAGACAGTTTCCGTCTTTCAGTAGTTTCAGTAACTCTTTTTTGCCTCTGTTTTATGTCTACCCTCAAGAAACAAGTTGGAATGGCCGCATTTGCCAGGGCTCAGACTAAGCAAATGCTTGAAGTCATGTAGCAGAAAAAATATCTGAAGAAAACTGTATAGTTGCTTTGTTACAAAAATCGAAGGGGAAGTGAGAGAAGAGACATGAATGTAAAGGTTAGCTAGTGCATATTAAATTTTGATCCTAGTAAAATTCAACTAAGCGTAACTAAGGATGTCTCCAAGCACAGTCTGGAGATTCATGCTGGGTTAATTTAAGGAATTCCAAATTCAAGTCTATGCCCAGTTCTTCTGCAGGAAGATTAACCAGATTCTGATGAAGAGATTAACCAGATTTTCATTTACAGAAACTGTGGAAGCAAACATGCACTGGCTCTTCAGCCACTGCGTTTCACACATTTAAATTAATTTCAGTTTAAATCAGCTCAGTACAAATTAGTTTACCAAGAGCCAGGACACCTTCACTCTATCAGCTGCACAAAGAGACTGCGAGCTTTCAAGCAAAAGAGCAAAGCAGATAAAGAGAAACCCAGTTTGAATCACCAAAGAAAGATGCTAGAGCACAGTGTGTGTTTTAAGGCCTTTATAGATATTAAGTGGTTGGCTTTGTAACTGATTTCAAGGGAATCCAAAAGATTCATTTGCTGGTTTGGGATTCTGTGGGGGATTCTGTCTCTAGCGAGGAACTAGCTCTGCAGAAGCTGAACGCACTTCTACAGTTCCAATGGAGAATATGTAAATAATTTCATGGATTCAGGGTACTACTGGAGTGCTACTAATTGAAATGCTTAAAAACATATCCATATATGTCGCTGAATCATTGTCTGTAACAGAAAAGAAAGACATTGAGCTATCCTAGGAGTTCTTAGGAGAGCTGAACAAGGTACAACTGGGCAAAAAAATATTCATAGTATTCCTCTTCTCCCTCAAAATACCTATCCATCAAAATCAAACTTGTTCACAAAAAGACTGGCTTTGACTAATCTCTTTATTGAAAATATTGGTAAAGAATAAATGTTGAATTTTCATCTTTTTCCACAGTCTGCCCTAAGTCTTTTAGGTATATATAACTTCTCATATTAATACTGTAACAAATTTAAACTAATTTTTTATGTAAAAACTAAAAAACCTAAACTGTAAATTTCAATTTTTTTCAAAGTGAAAAGCCTATGCTCAAGTGTTCTGCAAAACAGACTTTTTGACCTGATTCAAAATAAAATACCTGAACACATTTTCACAGGATAAGAAAATTTCTTATTGCTCTGCTCAAAGACTTAGCAACTGTTCAGTATTTATTGGTGGAGAACTTATATAGAATAGGATTCATAGAATCACTTTAGCTAGTACTTTCTCCTGACAACCATACCCTAGAATTTGATTAATCTCATTTTAAAGTAGACACTTAAAATATGTCAGATGCAGTCTAAATTTTCCTCTAAGAGAGCAAGGAGTTTAAATGAAATTAAGAGAAGGCTAAAAGTAAAATAATGACAGTTCATTAGACACAAAAACATATATTATTTATATTAATCATACGTATTTCTATCTTAATATATTCACAAAAGAATGGATATATAATACTTATTCTATGTACATACCAACAATAACATATTACAGCACTTTAAAATCTTGCAACATCCGCAGTGCAGCCAGACAGATTACTGTGATGACTATGAACAAAAGATCTGATCTAAATCCCATTGATACATTGGATCATCATACAGTTTATATGGAAAGATTTCTTTGGAAATTGAAGTGCCACAAGTATCAGTTCCATAAAAAGTATATTTTCTAATTAATACAGTCCTGTTCTCCTTATAAATCAGAACTGACAGTGTTTTCTTTCCAGAAATACTTTGTTTTACTGAATGTCAACAGGAGTGAGGCATTTATCACAGAAACTGCTCAAAACAATTCCTAACCAGACTCTACCCTCTCAGCCTACATGTGCTACTGGGGGAAAAAAAAAAAAACAAACAACAAAACCAAGCAAAAAAAACCATCTAAAAATGATGCAAATGAGCATGTTAAAGGATCAGGATGCACTACAAGTAATAACCTGAAACTATGCTGAATGCACCTGATTTTGGCCAGTATTTGAGGTCAAGCAGTCACCAACAGGCTGGTGTTCGGCAGGCAGACCTCTAAGAAACTCCTGTGTAGCAGGCACGTGCAAAAGTTGGTGTACTGAGTTTACGAGGTGACAGTTAATGAAGCAGAAGAAAGACTTTATTTTGCCCTGTCACTGTTTCTAAGGTGATCAACAGCAAAAAAAATAAGAAAAGTGTGCCACCTGTCTCTTGGTTGGTATTGCCTTATTTCCTAGGCACTTATCAGGGATTATTTTAAACTAATCAGCAGGAAGAAATCACTGCTGATCACCTTTATTTGAAAGTAGGAAAGGACAAGGAAAAGAGTAAAATGTTTGGGAGTTTACCCTTCCTTCTGGAGAACTAACTCATATAAACAGATTCAAGAGAAGTAGGACAAGACCAAAAGCAAGAGGATGGACAGCAGAGGAAGCATTTGGGTACAGTTGGCACCTACTGAACATAATGTCTCACTATATGCAGAAAAGGGAAGGTACCAGCAGGTAGAGTTGTTTGTAGACTGCTCTATTCTCAGAAGTTTTTGTTCTTATTGTTGAGATAAGTTCTTATTTTGAAATGATGCTTTACGTTATTGCATATTGGATAAAAAATGACCACTGCTTCTCAGCATAAAAAATTTCAGAGCAGCCAAATTCAATAGTTCCAGTGAACAATCACTACTGGCAAAACACGGTATGTTTTTGCTCAGGTACCAGTGCGCAGGAAAATAATCAACTGACTCCTGTTCCACAAAAGGTGAAGACAAGCGACCTGCCACCTAAGGGTAGGATTCATATAATCTAATTTTATTGTGTAAAAGACATATGTTTAATTTAAGCTAGCTGTCTAGGCACAATGAATGGAAAGAACTGCATCTCCAGGAACTGCAGGATTACCCTCTGGAAAGATTTGGCCCACTCCATTCAATATAATGGGAGAGTGTTCAACCCACCAGTGTAGATGGCTAACTAAAGTCCAATGACATGATTTTCATGCATGCACAAAGGAGAGTCCTGAGAAAACTCGAAGGTATGACTAGTCCTGAATTGTAATATGGTAAACTTGCAAATTCAAACACTTTAAAACTATTCTTTGGAATATTTAAAAATAGCAACAAAAAAATCTATTTGGACTAGAAAAAATTCTCTTATTATAAAGTTATTTCCATGTTATCGTTAAACTAATTAGCATTTTGTGTAGTCACAAACTAACTTTTCATCAGAAAAATAATTTAAACTTCCTTGTGAGTAGTAACAGATAAAACCCAAACATACCACTCAAGCTGTCATGTCTATCATTAAACAATGCCCAGATAACCTAAAGCAGAATACCTTTTTTCCTAAGGATCCACACCCTGCACCTCCCTCTGAAGAAAAAACCCACCACCTGGATTAGTAAGGCTTCATGCATGCATGGCCTGCAGCAGTAAGTAAATTTATTAGGTCTCTGGCAATACATTCTTAAAATAAACTTAATAAGTCTTCAGGTCTCTGCTTACTCATTTGTTTTGTGGCGCCAGACAACTCCCAAAAAACAAGCTCCAGCTGAACTAAAACAATGTTCATTTCCTTGTCTCACAGAATAACGGGTTTAGCTCCACTTGTTTAATTACCATCCCATATGGGACTTTCTTCTGGTTTATACATTTAAAGCAGTGCTACACACATATTAGCTCATAGGAGAACTACTGTCATTTAAAGCTTAATCAGACAAAGCATTAAATTTGAGGGTCATGGGGTATCCTCACCCTCAGCCTTGAAACTAATTAGTAATAACAGAAAAGTGTATTGCAACCTCACAGATGAAAGACATTCCAATACAATAGGAGCCAGGAGAAATATACTTACAATCAAAATATTATCTCACTTAATATTGTACTATTTTAAGAAATTCCTTTATTCTGGGAAAAGAATATACTGATTTCTCTTTCTTTAAATCATAGAATCATAGAATGGTTTAGGTTGGAAGGGACCTTAAAGATCATCTCGTTCCAACCCCCCTGCCATGGGCAGGGACACCTTACACTAGACCAGGTTGCTGAAAGCCCCATCCAGCCTGGCCTTGAACACTTCCAGGGATGGAGCTTCCACAACTTCCCTGGGAAACCTGTTCCAGTGCCTCACCACCCTCAGAGCGAAAAAATTTCTTCCTGAGATCTAATCTAAATCTCTCTTCCAGTTTGAAGCCATTACCCCTCGTCCTATCGCTACATGTCCTTGTAAAAAGTGCCTCGCCAGCTTTCTTGTAGGCCCCTTTTACTGGAAGGCTGCTATGAGGTCTCCCCGGAGCCTTCTCTTCTCCAGGCTGTGCAATCCCAACTCTCTCAGCCTGTCCTCATAACAGAGGTGCTCTAACCTGATCATCTTTGCGGCCCTCCTCTGGATCTGCTCCAACAGGTCCATGTCCTTCTTACGTTGGGAGCTCCAGAGCTGGACACAATATTCCAGGTGGGGTCTCACAAATAATATTTTGATTTAGAGCCCATTACTGCAAACTCCCTCATATCTGCATAATATTTCAGTGCTTGTAATATCATTCCCATGCTTAAAAACGGAGCACATGAATGGGTGTCATCTGACATTGAGGCCTCTACTTTTTCTTAACAAATTTGAAATTGGTATGTGTGTCAAATTGGCAAATTTCTCTTGAAGAAGTAGATGAACTTTTTAACTCTAATACTTGAATGCTGTCTTTGCAAAGAATTCCCCTCCATTTCAGATGACAATTCAGAATCATTTTACAGCTTTAAGAGGGAAATGTATGCAAAAGGAGATTAAAGAGATTGTTCTTATTTGCAAAACCTACTCTCAACAAAATGGAACAGCTTTTCTATTTTATCAACCGGACTTCTTGCTGTAACTGACTGAGCACCTATAGGAAAACTATTCTTTTAACTCCATGCCAGAGTGATTGAACTGTTTTTCTTTATTAAGAATTCACTTCCACAGACTTCAATTTTGGTTCCTTTTCTGTTCTGGCAATACAACAAATAAAATGCTCAACTGACTGGAGGAGAACAAACATCAGGCTGGTTCATTTAACATTTACTTTTAATTAATTTCAGAGTATTTGTACCAGGTAATCTCAAATACTTAACTTTTAATATTATTTGACCAGAGAAACTCCTTGATTCTTTTTAAGCTATGCCAAACATATAACCTTTTGCAGGTGATGTAGTCCTGCTCAGGAAGGGCAGAGTGAAAAACTGAAAACAAAATTTTTCATACAGACAAGGGCAAAAAAGAGCTCCTTTTTAAATCATTGTAATTTTGTCTTAAGACAAGCCTTGTAAAGAAGTATTCAAAGATATTAGTATATTAGTTCTGCTGAGGAAAGAAATATTTTTGCATTAATATGTTATTTTTTTATGTCATGACAAGTTTTCCAGTTTGACTTGAGGTATATCCTATGGAACATAACTGTATATTTCTAAGGCAGCAATTATATTATATTCCTTTATTCTTATTTTATCTCAAATTCCTATGTTCCTAATGCTGCAGTCACAATGTATATTGCAAGATGAAAACATAAATAAATTGGGAGAAGCCAAAAATTCCCTAAAAGATTCAAGGCAAGATGTGAGAAATGTCTTTAAATACCAAAATTAAGTACAGGAAAGTACTTCTGAAATGAAGAGCAGATTTGAAACTCCAGAATAATATGACCACTGTGAATTTTCCAAGAGAGAAGCTCAACAGACATAAAGCAGAGGGACAGAGGACAGAAATGACTGTGAAATTATGACAAATCAATCTTGATAGTAAGTTACTCCCAACGCATTATTTCTCTTTCCCTCCTTCTCTCTGCATATGCATGTAATCTTCACTTATGCTTTGAGATAAGTAGTTAAATTAAATGAAAACTGTCAGTAGAAAAATTGCATCTTTAAATTTATGGTTTTAGCACACAACAGATTTTAACAACTGATCTATATATGTATGGTTCACATTTTACTCAGCTTGAAAAGAGATTTCTGTTTTAGATATTATTCCCTGTCTTAATGTACTAGCAGAATACTGCAACGTCTTGATAAGTGAAGAGGCATATTTACATAAAAATTCCTTTATTTGTAATAGGTTTGGCAAGGTTCTTTTCGAAAATTACATACTGACCTTCAAATACCAAAGTATGTTTTTTGAAGTTTACTTGGCATCACTCAGGCTTTTGAAAAATCCTTGATCAAGATTTCCATGACCATTCTCCCACACGTATTCAGAAATTAAAATCCTTCAGCTTTTTCACAAGGGCCAGGGAGGCAGGTGAAGGCCTGGGTATCTGTGGTCTCAAGTTTACATTTTTTGCCTTAGATTTTGTGCAGAAATGTGTGGAGGTGCGACCACTGCAGTTTTAACATGCCAGCTTGCACAAATGTTTCTCAGTTTTAAAGAAAGGTGTTTCCCACCCTTTCTTGAAAGGCTACTGCGTAGCGCTCGCCTGTCGGGACACGACCTCAGCCTCCTGCGTGTTGCCTGCCGCAGCTGATAACATCGCTGACACACAAACCAGAGCGGTTCCCCGGGCCGCAGCACAACTGGGAGTGCTTGGGAAGTCGCTGGGAAAACTCCTCTCACCTCAGCCTGCAGCAATCCAAATGATGTTGACGACACAGTGCCGAGCTGTCATCGCCTACCTCCTCCTTTTGGCTGGGGGTGTTAAACTTGTTATTTTTAACTGATTTAACGGCTGTTCAAAATACTTATTTTCTTTCCCCCACTAAATCTGACAGCGCCCTTGCTACCTGTTAGGTTCCCTACTCCTTGTAGGATGCAGTGACATGCTGGAGAATGAAGGAGGCCCATTCCAGGAATGCCAGAGAAGCCCCAGGGACTGTACGGCCATGGAGAACAGTGGATACAGCAGAGGTGGGAGCACAAGGTGGAGGTAACAAGATGAAAAAGCTTACCAGTTGCGCAGTGAGATTAATAGGACATCCCAGATCAAATCAGCTGGGGCAGCCCTCCAGCCAGATTAAGTATAGGTGGCTACTGAAATCCTTCTAGCTAATGATTGCCACTGAGCTACCTGTGAAAGCCTCATTGTTTAGGAAGATGAGCTCTCCCCTGGATGTCTTACAAGGATACTTCTTTCACTTCTTTCCTTAATTTTAGAAGAAAATTAAGGACTTACTTAGCAGGATTGATTAATGAGAGGTACATAAGAGTTAGATGCATAAATTACATTCACTGGATTTTTTTCTGTTCTATAGGACTGAACATGTATGGATATCAATTGATTTAACACCAGGAGATAGGATGGCAGAAGTATTAATCTTCACATGGATAACTATGCAATATACAAAATGTCACTGAACACTGGGCCATTGTTTGACACCTCTGGAAAGAGGTACATTTGAGCCCATATACGAAAGTTGAGTGACCAGTTACATTTGCACATGTAACTTTAGTCATAGAAATGCCCACACCCTCGCTAAATCAGATCCTTGACTTCCTACCTGCTATAGGCTTCTCTGTGCTAGAGAAACTTTCCGGCTTTAACCTTGGTCTACTGGTTAGTCCTGTCTTGCTACTCGGAAGGGAAGGGTGGACTCTAGCTTTACGCTTTCTAAAGAAGTACCTACTCTGTTACCTATTTAAGAAAATCATTTGTCTACCTAGGTCTCAGTCTCCTGCCTTTTCAAAGACTAATCTTGTTTGTAAAGTCCAACGGATAAAAAATGGTATTAAATCTCAATACATAAAACCTGTCCTTTATTTTTAAACTGCAATTCTGTCCCTCTCTCTGCCCCAAGCTAGCAAGTGCAGTTATGTCAGCTAAAAGTGCTTATCAGTTCAGGTTATTGACAGGAGTAGTTCCACCTATTCTTGTATAACCATTTATCTTTTAATTAGTCCAGTTATTCTTTAGGTAGCTTTCATATCAGAAGAGAGGGGAATACAGTAGTAGAGTAATCTTACCATCTCTCACCATGCTTTTAAGGCTCTCTAGTCCAAACTCACCCAGTCTTCTCCAGCAAGTTTCATACCAGGAATGATCTGGGATCTTTCTTCTGCTGTTTAACTATGTAGGAAATTTCACCGAAAGGGAACTTCCAGCTGGCTGCCTCCTGTCCCTTATTGTGACAGAAAACCTTATTGCTATTCCACGACAAAAACTCATTAATCTCCACCTACAAAGCAGAGGCTTCTTGCCCTTCTCTCCACCTCCTATGGTGGAGACCTTCAAAAATTGTTGACTAAAACTGGGTGCTGCAGTCCAGAGGAGGTCTCACAGTAAGTCTTTTTTAAGCACTTTGACTTAAACGTTTCAAGAGAACCTTGAAAAGTCTTTGTTCAAACATATTTCTAATCCTTTGGACATGATTCTGATCTCATGTTATCAAATTCACATTTAGATTCCCTAGCTGCTGCAATATGAGCAATAGCTCTGTTCACCTCTTCACATACTCACTGAATAACTTCTTGGAAGGACAGTGAGCCTAATACAGTCTAACATAACCATGGGAATGCACTCTCTGTTCACTTTCTAGTTAATAAGCAACTTTCAGGATAAGTTTGATAAAAGTCTTTATGTTAAAGAACATGGGAGGTAACAGTGAAATGAAATTTGAGAGTGTCCTGTCTCATAAACTACTTGTTCAATGCAAACACATTTGCTCTACTCTATGCTTACATTAAAGAGGCCTACATTGTAGTCTCCTTGTTCATTTATTGAGATATTTCAATCTACAATCACCAAGACACCTTAATGTGCCTTGGCACGTGAACATGGGGGCAAGACACAGTACATGCATCCTGTTAGAGCCACGCAAATGAGCTCCAGTTGAGCTGGTACCTCTCCATGGCACAAAGGGCAATGCCACAAGGCTCAGGCCTGACAGAGTCAAAGCTTTGCCAGTTTGATGCTCTGCTAAGCCTACTCAGCCCTGCTGATTGCTGATTCCTGAGCTAGTTCATTAAACTCTGTCTTGAGTAGCTCAGTAAGGGACCGTGTTGCTCTGTAGATGGAAAAGGTTTACTTTTGGCGAGTAGGAAATACATGAGGAGGGTAGCTTTTGTCTTTGGTTCTCTCAGTGTTTTTCCACAGTGCACTCTACAGGTTGTTGTATATACGTGTCTCTCTCGTCTACCCATTTGTGGCCATAGAAACCATTTTCTCTCTGGTCTATGATGACATGCCCTTCTTGTGGTAAATACAGTAACTGCTTACACAGACATCTAACACAGGCCAAGTCTTCCAACCTTTAGTCTGAAGGAAACCTTGAACGTTTTTCAACAACCAAAGACAAGGAGGGGAGCCAGCAAAATGTGTCAGACAAATTTCACAGCCAGTTTTCACACCAGTGTCCTCACAGGGCACCACTTTCTCTGAGTTGCATTTTGATAAGCACAAGAATAGCATTTATTTAAATATATTGAAGACCAGGGTGGCAAACCTCATGGCATGAAACTCAGCCTGGAGTTCCATTCAGACTATGGTTAAACTTTTTCTTCCTAAGAGATCTTGGAGCAGAGACACTCAAAAATTGCTGAAGAACAAGATTTGGACAGTATACTGTACGAAAAAGTTACAACCTTTCAGGTTAATTCTTTGCTCACTTACCAAGTATGCAACAAGATCCGAATAAAATAAATGTTATGTAGAAGTGCATGGAAGTTCTGCATAACAATATATTGATTTGCACTACATGTAAGTATTACTCACAGACAGATATGCAGAACACTGGAAATATTCCAGAATAACATTCAAAGTTTGAGCATATTCATTTAGGGGTACACTATATTTCATATACTGTATTTCAACTTCAAAGTAAACATGTGCTCTCTTCTTAAATCCTACAGTGCTGAGCGATGCTGGCTTTCTAACATCAGCTTTCCGTTCTCTGAGTACTAATATATTGACTGTAAAAGCCTTCTTCAAGAAAAAGCCTAGAATATTGAGACGAGTTTTGTGCAGATATAACATCAGACTTGGCATGGGAAAGCCCATGAGCGGGCAGACTGGAATATATCAGCAGGGAAGTCCTTACATATTGGGTGATTCTGCCATCTATAGAATCATAGAATCACCAAGGTTGGAAGGAACCTTTAAGATGATCAAGTCCAACCATCAACCTAACACTACCAGAACCACCACTAAACCATGTCCCTAAGCACCACATCTACACGTCTTTTAAATACCTCCAGGGATGGCAATTCCACCACTTCCCCTGGCAGACTGTTCCAATGTTTGATAACCCTTTCGGTGAAGAAATTTTTCCTAATATCCAATCATAACCTTCCCCTGGCACAACCTGAGGCCATTTCCTCTTGTCCCATTGCGTGTTACTTGGGAAAAAGAGACTGAACCCCACCTTGCTAATTGTAGAAAGTGATAAGGTCTCCCCTGAGCCTCCTTTTCTCCAGGCTAAACAACCCCAGTTCCCTCAGCTGCTCCTCATAAGACTTGGGCTCCAGACCCCTCACCAGCTTTGTTCCTCTTCTTTGGACACACTCCAGCACCTCANGACCCCCTCTTTTGCCCAGCCGCTAACTGGATTTAACCCCATTCATGACAACTCTTTTGGCCTGGCCTTCCAGGCAGTTTTTTATGCAGTGAAGACTGCACCCATCCAAGCCATGAGCCGCCAAAATGCAGTCATTCATGCTAAAGGAGATGATGAAAAGAAGCTGTGGTGAAATCAGGGATCAGTAACAAAATAATTAAGGAATTTCATTAATAATACTGATTTGGCATATCAAGCATCTTTAATGAGTTCTGAAATAAGTTTGTTTGTTTGTTTGTTTTAACTAGGTAGCTATTCAATATTCATCATCTGGCAAGCAGGAAGGTTGGCTTCATTTTAGCAAAGGAAAATCACTGTACATATCAGATCTAACCAAATCCTCAAATACGTGTTTTCTCTGCTCTGTTTCCCAAAGATAGCATAGTTTGATGTTACACAAAGTAATAATTTCATCTCACTGATGGTCCTACCTGCCACTTTTCAATATAAAACAACTACTCTGTAACAAACTATTAAGACCATTCACCTCTTCTGTGCACACACTGTACCATACTTACAGTTTTAATACTCACTCTCTTTAGAACTTTTTAATATCTCACATATTTGACTGTCTTTCAGACTGACTCTATATTTTACTGTCCTCCACAATTTTTTCTTCATGTTGATCTGATAGAATTGATTTGGACTCAATTTAAAATGCAGCTTCCTCAGTAGCTTTCAACAGTATGCCAGAAGATCATTTTTTCAGAGCAGTAAATCATAATAAAATGTGACACAAGAAAGAAGTGTTAGTGGTGAAAAGAAAATAATTTGAAAAAAACAGAGTAAGTTTGAACAGGAATTAAAATAGTGGTTTCCTATATCAGTGTTGGTATCAGAAGAAAAGAAGGAGGATTAATTAATGCACTTTTGCCAAATCTAAATTTCTGCTTACACCAAATCAAATTTGATGATAAAATACGCCCCTTCACTTAGTGTTCTAGCAAACTCACTGTTTGCAAAATAAAAACAACCCCAACAACACATATTAATATAAATAGTTTAAAACCGACTGTGAATTTTTCCTGTGAATTATGGAATGCTCTCTGCAATTTAATATTTAATATTTTGGATAGGAATTTTTTTGTCTGTGGTGGGCACCTATAAAGTCAGTAGTAACCAAGTATCCTGTGGAAGTTTGGTAAAAAAGTTTTAAAGAAAAAATCATAATGTAGCATGATGGAAAGAGAACTAAGTCTGATGTGATGGTTAGATAAAAGGAAATACACTTTAACAATATTTTGAATGCTATGTCAATATCATCTAAAGATATCTTTATAAGGTATATACACAAATCTAAAGTATTTCTGAAATCAAAATGAATACAATTGTTTTTAAAAAAGTTATTAACAGTTTTCCCAAAACAGTATGACCTCTGAAACAAAAACTAATTAACAGTGTATATTTAAGTAAGCATCATATATCAACGAAAAACCATGACCAATGAGTACAGTGTTTAAAAGATGTTGTATAGCCATCTCATCCCACAAAATGAGAATCTTTCAGTGTGAAATTTGAAGTCTAGATAGCAGGTTTTATGGATTAAATACACTGAATTCAGCATGGCAAAATGATCAGCTTCTCCTAATGGGAGAAATATCTTGCATCCTTTTATATCTCTTAGGAGCTAGGCCCAAACATTCAATCCCTCTCCCCACCATAGCGACACAACATGAGTGACGGGCAGCAGGAGGCATAGTTTCAGGGGATTTGCTTGAGTATTCTTCCTCTTGCTGCAGAATTTGATCTCAGAAATGTTTAGGAAAGTTATATTTGAGTCAATACAGAAAAAGTTTTGACACTTTACAGTCAAGAAATTTAGAGTATTCGGGTCAATAAGAGAACAGTATGTGAAAACTTCCATTATCTCCCTACGAAATCTAAATGGTGTGGCAAGCAAACAGCTTACAGTACTTAGAGCTCTTTCAGAGACATACTCAACAAGGGATAAGTCTTTTGACTGTACTAAGTATAAAATTTATATGCTTTAACATTTGCCAGGATATTATTATTAACAGGAGATGAAAAATTATAAACATTTATGTTTTGGAGAATATAATTTCTCCCATTCCATCCATTCCTAGTGTTTCAGCACAGTATTTCAAACACCAACAGTGAACTCAAGTTCAGCATTCATTTCTGTGGTCTGAATCTGCCCAATAGGCAGTGTGAAGTGCAATTATCAGCAAACAATGCAGTATGACTACTAATGTTAACACCAATGTATTAAGGATGATTTGTGTGAAACACAGAGAATATTATTAATGCTACAGAATTTTACAGCTGATATGTATAAAAGATTGACACGAAATTTTTTGACCATGCAGATTTACATTTTTCATGTAAGTTTTGGGAAGAATCTGGATTTCTCCCCAACAGTTATGTATCCTATATTTTTAAGAAGCCACATGCATTTCACCTGATGAACTTAAGCCAGCTTTCTCTGTACATTGTCAGATTTATAAAGAAAATTGAGATGCACTACTTTCATGGAACACTCTTTAATATGAGATCTGACAGACATATGTCCCTACACTGCAAGTCTCTTTCTCTCTCTGTCTCTCTGTACGTATCTTAAACAAAAGAATTACATATGTATATATAAGTCCCTATAGATAGACACACACACACTCACTCACAAACTTATGTAGGAATGCACAGGGCCTGAACACTTACTTTAACAGTTTATTGAGTACATTGCATTCACTCCGTATTCAAAATCAGTCTCATTCTGCAGCTTAGCTGAAGCAAATGGAGCAATGATGTTCATTAAGATGAAGACCCGGTCCATATTTTTTGTGTTGCTCTGCCACCACAGAACAGCACGGATATCTATACCAGATGCTTACCAGTGAGATGTACGTTGTATCAGCAACATAAATGTGAATAAATAAGCTCACAGTACCACATCCACAGAAATTTATCATTTTTTAATGTTCACATTATGCATCGGGATTTATTTTTTATCTTACAGAAAACTCAAGTATTTATTGAGAGCTGGAAGAACCTACATAAAAGGCTGAGGATTAATTCTCTTTAGCTGTCTGAAATAAATCGACGATATGGATAATAATAGTATGGATAATAATAATATTTCACTGTATGAAGCAAAGTGAAATATACTGCAGATCTCCAGAGTCATGTTTTATGTATTAATGGTTTCATTCTACCTGCCTCCCACTACAATCCCTACAGGGACCAATTCCAAGAGCCATTCCCCATGAACCTTATCCAGAACTGCAGCAAACTGCAGCAGACTCCCACAGCCCACACAAGAGAAATCAGTTCATACAGTTTCCCAAGACACACAATTAAAACTTCCCATTCTGCCAGTAAATCAAGACCAAGCACACAGTTCTTGAGTGAAAAAGGTAGACTGTTCCATTCCCAAGACAGGAATGTCAGGCAATCTCTCCCACCTTCAATAATGCAGGTTAAGTTGCTGTAACACACTGAGCTGTCATCTCCCATTACTCAGACTTTCACCTGAAGAACATAAAGCCTTTGCGCTGGACACTATTAAGCCTCTGCTGGTTCCACACTGCTTGACTCACTAGAGACACCCCAATAAGGAAAGAGATTGTGGAGAGCAATGTTCTAGCAAAAAATGTGATAGTTATCTCAAGCAGAAAACTCTTTTCCGTGCCTATGGCATTCCTTTATCTGTTCTCTCCAGTGGAGTGACAATACTTAGGCCTCACCACAGAAGGCTCTGCTGGGTGAGTATATGTAGCTCATAGTCGTAACCACAGCCCAAATCCTTGCCCTTTTACAAATGATCTAGGCTGTAGACCTGCTGCTCTAGTGACTGCAGTTCCTTTACTATTGTTGCCAGCAGCAGCTTTCTCTCCAGGACCCTCTATATAGGGAGACATTACTGCATTGTGTTACGCTCATGCTACATTAGACAGGTTTTTTTGAAAAGCCTTTATTGGGATTTGTTTCACTTAATTTTGGACACTGTAGATGTCTGTATCCTAAGACAGTTATCCTAAGCATCCATTATATCCACCGAAAGTCAAGTCAGCGGATTAGGATTCTGTTGCCTAGAGACAGGTATTCAGGGCCATTTGAGATGCTTTAAGGTATCTGGGACATCTGCAGAGGGCTGGCAAATATAACACAGGATTGACAGGAAATCCATGCCCTTCTGCAGGGTTGGATAGAGGTCAGGCAGGTTGGCTGGAGTCCCCCACACTGCGCTCAAGTCCTATGCTGAGGGAACTGAATCCTGCCCAATGGTGTCTTGAGAGCTATTCAGCTCGTCCTAAAGAAGACAGTGGCATCAGCGGAACAGTTTTGTAATTCCCAACTGTACCATGCAGATCTTCAGGGACTGCAATGGGACCTTAGACAACTAGACACATTCAGAAACCTGCATCTAGCCATCTAACTTTTTGTGTCTTCAATCTAGCCCAAACTCCCACACATAACATTTAAACCTTTTTTTCAGGGAGGGGAGTATGCAGATTGAAAAACAAATCTCACGTTACATAGCAGCTGACTCTACTGCTAAAAGAAAGATTTGCAAGCCCTACCACTTGGCACTATATCTTGGAGATGAGTATGTGGATGTTTGCCTGCGTCAAACAGGCAGCCTGAAGCGATATGCAAACAGGGTAGGACAGGAATGTGTCACTGAGAGCAGGGAAGTGAAGGAGGTAGTATCCATTTTAGTGTTGGTCTCAAAATGGCTTAAACTGACTGAAAATGCATCCCTAAGCCATGGCTTCATCTATGCATTCAGCAAGTATAGACTAAGCACTGCCCAAGAAATCAGGAACTCCCTGTTCCCCCGTGGGTTCTCAGTCCCAGTCTCTGCTCTGTCCCTTCCCTGGAGCTGGCAGAAGTGGTTGTGCAGCCGTGTACGGAACCGCTCTAGGGAACTGATCTGTAGTAGAACTAAATGCGGAAAGCAATTGTGTCATTTTAATTTGGGTGATTTCCCTGACCCAGAGTTCATGGCACAGCGGTAAGAATGCTTGTGCCAGCATAAGGGAGGCAGCAGTACAGTGGCACGTATCAGGGGTGGAGAGAGAGCAGGACTACTGTGTTTGGTCGCAATGCTGTCTCTTGATGCTAAAACTAAGACCTTATGCTCATTCCTTGCTGGTATAAATCAGCGTGTTAGAGTGTAAATCTGGCCATTACTCCGAAAAGTGGGTTTTCCATGTTATTTCCACTAAGAAACAACTTCATGCCCGAGTCTTATACATAATGTAGAATGTAACCGCAGAAGACGGACTTTGATGTGGACACAAATCACATCACTTTTAACAACATGAAAATGATTCCTGATAGAAGCCAGGAGTTGTTGTGGCAACCATTTAAAGAGGTCACAAGGGGTCCAGCCTTACAATGCTTCCCAGGAAAAACAAAAGCCTACAGATACCCAAGTTTTCTGTTAAGGCTCCTTTCCATCAGACCCACTGGCCAGGACACTAATGTGACTGAAGGACAGAGCTTTCTGAAATGTTGCAACTTGCTCCTTTTGATCATTTGTGAGGCACTACCTTGCATCTAATTGCCTTAGCCCACCAGCCACCCACTTTAAAGGTAAGAAGTCACTCACAAAACAGAGATTTGATGTCCTAACAGGAAAAGCACACCAAAAAAATCTAACCCTTTAAAAATTAATTCCCTTAAACTCATGCTTTACATACACGCTTACAGATACCTACCTACAACACACAAACATGTAGCATGTACAGCACCGACAATAATGAATTCTAAAATGAATGTATGATTTAAAAAAGAAATTAAATGAACAGAAGCCTGGTTTCTTTGCTTTGCATAAGACCAAAAAAAAAAAAAAAAGAATTTCTGTGATTAATAGTGTATTGCTTGTAACAATGTGCTAAATACAAAAATCTGGATCAGTATTAGGAAATAAAATATACACTTTTTTGCTGGTTTGGCAGACCTCATTAACTTGAGAAATGTGTTAAGAGAGTCACTTCTGACTGTAAACCATTCAACATCTTGAGCTCACAAAAGAATAAAAGGTGAAGAATATCGGGCTCATGAAAATTGAGATCTGTGTATTAGCTGCTGCCTTCTGCAGTGCTTCAAGCAAGTGCCCCCTCCATACATACTAGCCCTGCAAACACTTACACAAGTGACTTTTTTCAGCCCAGTACTCTGATGGATATTAAACCTATTCACATAGATAAGTATGTGAATGATTGAGCCATTAATATCTATTTGCTGGAAAATCCTTTTTTTCATTCTTTACTTGCATATTAGAGAATAAACAGATCTGTCTGACTGTGACAGACAGCAGGGCAAAAGCAGTGAAGAAACCACTCTAAGTAAGATGAATCTGAACAACGTGTTCTTTAGTTTTCTTTGTTCCTCTTAGTCGTGCTACAGTTAATGTAACTAGCACACACACACAAAATAAACTTCACATTAACCTTTGGCACCAATTAAACCATCTCAGCATTTCATGTTTGTTCAAGTTCATTTTAAATGCAGTGATGTTTTAATAGTACATGACAGTGCATGCAAGAGAATCACCATATTCCCTTGCACGAAGGTCATGGAGGGTATGGAAAGAACACCAGATCCGACTCAATTTCACTGTTTTTTAGATTAATCTGAGACTACAATAAAGCAAGGTTTGGTTCCTGCTTACACAGTGATGGTAGGAGAATATAAAAATCCATCTTTAAAACATGTACAATCTGCACACAAAGATGATGGTAATCATTCCAGACATAGAAAAATAGGTCCGTGAATGAAAAAAAACAGCAACAAAAATTGAAGGAGATTTATTCATGCACTACATAAGGGGCCCCAGCATGGCATTTCAGTGCCTCACTATAAGAAACATAATAATCAACACCTAGACCAACAGAGTATTATTTTATCATCTCACTGGCTGTTTTAGTTGCAAGAACTTTAGCAGGTATTTATCAGTTTCTCTATTCACTAATTACAGATAAATTTTACGAAGCATGCATAGTAGCTTCCAGTACCATTTTTTTGCTTTTGGTTTCTTTCACACGTACTAAAATAAACTAGTTTGTGTTTTTAAATACAAGAAACCCTGTGAAATGTTTTCTGGTTTATATTAAAAAATCCAAATGTTAAACACAAAATACAATTAGCTAACAAAGCCAAACACTCTAAAAAAGGCTTCTTTTTTTTCCCTTTCTACTTTAAATGGGGAATTTTATGCTTGTTTTTGGAAAATGTCAGACCACACAAATGGGCCTTGTCTTATACAACAGACTTGAGATGGGAGTACAACAGCAGGAATCTCAGATGTCTCCCAAACAAGGATGGAGGGAGAATGGAAAAACCTTGCTTCCAGCAGCCCAAGTACTGTATTCTCATGTAGTTAACATCATATCCATCAAGTGGGTAGGATCTCAATATAAAACTGTATGCAAAGTACAGCTTTCAAAATCAGCATCGATAACATAGGTGTTAACCTAAAGGTACAAAGAAGTCGTGAGAGTTTTTTGCTGTAGTGACATTACGTGCTTTCAGGGATTAGCAATATTGAGTAACACGGCTTCAGTTTGCTTTCTCATCAGCACATTCTAATTTGTTTAATGTATTTTCAAGCAGAATTTCACAGTCTACATTACAGAGTCATGCCTATCTTCAAGAAGGGTAAGAAGGAGGATGTGGGAAACTACAGGCAGGTCAGCCTCTCTTTCATCACTAGGAAGGCGATGGAACAAATAATCCTGGAAATCGTTTCCAAACACATGAAGGACAAGAAGGTGACAGGGAGGAGTAAGTATGGACTTACGAACACGAAATCATGCCTGATGAATTATGAACTTAGGTAAGTGGGCAGTGTGATGAATTGAAAGCTGGGTGAATGACTGTGTTTAAAGTTGTGATCCAGCATGAAGGCCAGCTGGAGGCCCGTCACTAATGGTCTACCCCAAGGGTACACTAGTACTGGGGCCAATATTGTCTAACCTGGATGATTAAAGACCTGGATGCCGGGAGAGAGTGTACCCGCAGCAAGTTTGCAGATCATACAAAACTGGGAGGAGTGGCTAATACATCAGGTGGGTGTGCTGCCATTCAGAGGGACTTTGACAGGCTAGACAAATGGTCTGACAAAAAGCAAATAAAATTCAATGAAGTCCTGCCCCTGGGGAGTAATAACTCCATGTAAAAGTACAGACTGGGGGCTGACTGGCTGGAAAACAGTTTTCCAAAAAAGATCTGTGAGTACTGGTGGGCAAAAAGCCGCCCGTGCACCCTTACAGCAAAAAAGGCCAACAACATCACAGGCTGCACTAGGAAGAGCTCTGCCAGCAGGTAAAGGGAGAAGATCCTTCCCTTCTGCTCAGCACTAGTGAAATACACGTGGAGTGCTGGACCTAGCTCTGAGCTCCCCAGTACAAGAGAGACATGGACATACTGGAGCAAGTCCAGTGAAGAGCCACAAAGACAATGAAGGAACTGGAGCATCTGACATATAAGGAGAGTATGAGAGAGATGGGGTTGTTCAGCCTGGAGAAGAGAAGGCTCAGGTGGGAAACTTACCAATGTGTATAAATACCTGATGGAAAGGTGTAATGAGAGGAAATCAGTCCCTTCTCATAGCTGTCCAGTGAAAGGACAAGCAACAATGGGGACAAATTGAATTACAGGTGCATTCAGACATGAGAAATAACTTCTTTCCTGTAAGTGTGTTCAACCTGTGGATCATGTTGCCCAGAGAGGTTATGCAGTCTCCATCCTTGGAGATCTTTAAGGGTCCCTTCCAACTCAAATCGTTCTATGATTCTTAGTCACCTAATCTAACTCTAATGAATCAGGTCTTTGAAATCCATAAAAAGGAGGGCAGCCACTATGTTCACTTTAAGCCTAACTACTTGTGAGAATTTAATATTGTAAAACATTCTAATGTCACGTTGTTGAGTGCTGTGGAAATTACCAAAGTAACAGGTTATATAGATGTGGTCAAAAGAAGAGACATCTTACTCCCCTAGTGCTACAAATGAGAGAACCAAAAGACTCGTCGTTGCCTAACATCCAGAGCTGTTTTATACATAAAAGAACACTAAATGAAAAATGAGCTATGGTGAGATTCATTTCACAGAAGTCTGGTTGCCCAAAACCTAGATATCTAAACTGAAATAATCCTCATGCAGTCAACAGAGAGAAAAGCATCTCCAAGACTAGCTTGCTATTCCTCCTTTGAACACCGTCTTGATCTCTGCAAACATCTTAAGAACCTTACTGAGGAAGATCAGATGGTTAGTGTAGGCGAGATAACTAATTTTCAGTGACTGAATTGAATGAGATTAGCCTGGACTGTAATGTCTGCCAGACATACAAATGTAAAATCTCTATTTTTTGCTGAAATTACAATGATTTTTTTAAAGTTAACTTAATACGAAAATTCCAAGAAAACTGTATATTTGCATATATAGCAAACATACAGCAAACATATGCTGATTAGACTTGACTGCTATAAGTAGTTACTCTTTTTTCTTAAAGTCCAGATATAGGCTATAGGAACGCTTACTTTTTTCATGAAGTGAAAAATACATATATAGATACTTTTAAGAGTTTCTATACATATAGTGTGCATTACTGCAAAAGAAAAAAAAAAATCCCTCTCAAAAGTATAAAGCCAGACATGCAAGCTTCACAATTTTCTGTCAAACTTTTTTTCAAGGAAGCATAATACCATTAAAAAAACCTCCATGACTGCTTCCTTTTCCAGTAAGTAGAATTTTAAGTATGAGGTTACCCAGCCACTAGGTTTTTTGAACTATACATTTGTACTAAGAATAAATTCAACAGAAAAATTTGACTGCAGGTTATTCCCATGGTAGAGTTTGGGAACACATAAGTAGTTTTAGTTTTCATTAAAAAACAGAATTACTGTCATCTTTAAGAATAAGGGAAATGTCTTTCTCAGCTACTGTTCTAAATACTTAGAAAGTGAAAAACACTTTTTGAACTGATGGGGAGCAACAATTTTATATTTCCAAACATTGGTAGCAAGTGTTCTTTTGAAAAATGAGGGGAGAAGGGTTAATTGTGGCTCATACAATTCAGTCAGGTAAGCAACTGCAAAATAGCTGTAATATTTTTTTTTTTTTTACCCACTGACTGACTAATGGGTAAGAAACATGAAGACGCAAAAGCAATGTAGTGATACGTCAGTGATGGGGTAAATGGAACAGTCAGAATGTTTGTTTTTTCACACTTAGGAAATATGAAATTTTCTCTCCAGTAACATCCCTGTTGCCACTAGATATCAACTGAGGACAAAAGAAAAAAGACTTTTTTTTTTTTTCTTTTTTTCTGCAGATTGTCTGTCACCACTAAAGCAGACTCCACCTCTACACAATACAATAGACTTCTCTCAAAAGTACAAGAGGCTAGTAGAAATTAAAAGCTTTGTGTTGAAATGCTCTTCAATATACTTCTAAATCTGGTTTATGTTCCTGAATATCTGCTTTTTAATAACAGATTGCATGTACAATATAGATATCCTTGCATGTTCAATGAATAGAAAGTAATCTGATGTCATCCTTCTTAATTTCATGGATATCAATCTTTACAAACAACAGCAGTCAAGCCTGAAAATTTGGCCCTTTGCAATGATAAATGAAAGTTTACCTTCTGACTATGAAATCACAAATGGGAATCTCCTCACCTAATTCAGAGTTACAATCTACACTAACCAGCTCCTCTTTGGAGACAGGTATATCTAGCATGTGACACAACATACCTGTCTTAAACATTCCTTTTAATCAGGTCATAGTTTATCACGCTGAAGGAACGGAAGAGGGAAATCTTATGAGCAAGCAGATAGCAGGAAGCACTGTTTGTAGATATCATTGTGTGAAAGGTGGCAGCTCTAAAGAAAGTGGAAGGAACATGTTGTACTGAAAATTTGAGAGCAAGTGCTTTAACCACAGAGCTGTATTGTGACTGCAGGCTTTAAATCAGGTTATATGGTCGGACAGGACTGAATCTAAATTTCATCATGTCTAAGATACTAGCTTTGAAAAATGAATGTGTATTCAGCCTACTTCTGATTTTGATGATGGTAACTTAGGCACAGAAGGCTTAATTTTGGTTAGAATTGATGTATCAAGAAGAAGTTTCTTCAGAAACAACTTGGATTGTCAGGCCTGTCACTCTGACCTCAGTGACAGGGAAGGTTATGGAGCAGATAATTTTGAATGCCACCATATGGCACGTACAGGACAACCAGGCGACCAGGCCCAGTGAGCACGGGTTTATGAAAGGTAGGTCTTGCTTGACTAACCTGATCTCCTTCTATGAAAAGATGACCTGCTTAGTGGACAAGGGAAAGGCTGTGGATGTTGTTTACCCGGACTTTAGTAAAGCCTTTGACACCATTTTCCACAGCATTCTTCTGGAGAAACTGGCTGGAGAAACATGGCTTGGATAGGTGTATGCTTTCCTGGGTAAAAAACTGGCTGGAAGGCCAGGCCAAAAGAGTTGTCATGAATGGAGTTAAATCCAGTTAGCGGCTGGTCACAAGTGGTGTTCCCCAAGGCTCAGTATTGCAGCCAGTTCTGTTTAATACCTTTATCAATGATCTGGATGAGGGGATTGAGTGCACCCTCAGTAAGTTTGCAGATGACACCAAGTTAGGCGGGACTGTCGACCTCCCTGAAGGTAGGAAGGCTCTACAGAGGGATCTGGACAGGCTGGATCGATGGGCCGAGGCCAATGGTATGACGTTCAACAAAGCCAAGTGCCAGGTCCTGCACTTGGGTCACAACAACCCCATGCAGCGCTACAGGCTTGGGGAAGAGTGGCTGGAAAGCTGCCTGGCAGAAAAGGACCTGGGGGTGCTGGTCAACAACCAGCTGAATATGAGTAAGCAGTGTGCCCAGGTGGCCAAGGCGGCCAACAGCGTGCTGGCTGGTGTCAGGAATAGTGTGGTGGGTGGTACTAGGGAAGTGATTGTCCCCCTGTACTCAGCACTGGGGAGGCCTCACCTTGAATACTGTGTTCAGTTTTGGGCCCCTCACTACAAGAAAGACACTGAGGTGCTGGAGTGTGTCCAAAGAAGAGGAACAAAGCTGGTGAGGGGTCTGGAGCCCAAGTCTTATGAGGAGCAGCTGAGGGAACTGGGGTTGTTTAGCCTGGAGAAAAGGAGGCTCAGGGGAGACCTTATCACTTTCTACAATTAGCAAGGTGGGGTTCAGTCTCTTTTTCCCAAGTAACACGCAATGGGACAAGAGGAAATGGCCTCAGGTTGTGCCAGGGGAAGGTTATGATTGGATATTAGGAAAAATTTCTTCACCGAAAGGGTTATCAAACATTGGAACAGTCTGCCAGGGGAAGTGGTGGAATTGCCATCCCTGGAGGTATTTAAAAGATGTGTAGACGTGGTGCTTAGGGACATGGTTTAGTGGTGGTTCTGGTAGTGTTAGGTTGATGGTTGGACTTGATCATCTTAAAGGTTCCTTCCAACCTTGGTGATTCTATGATTCTATAGATGGCAGAATCACCCAATATGTAAGGACTTCCCTGCTGATATATTCCAGGCTGCCCGCTCATCGACTTTCCCATGCCAAGTCTGATGTTATATCTACACAAAACTTGTCTCGATATTCTAGGCCTTTTCTTGAAGAAGGCTTTTACACTCAATATATTAGTAGTCAGACAGGTTGAGTCTCCATCCCTGGAGGTATTTAAAAGATGTGTAGATGTGGTGCTTAGGGACATGGTTTAGTGGTGGACTTGGCAGGGTTAGGTTTACAGTTGGACTCAATGATCTTAAAGGTCTTTTCCAACCTAAATGATTTATGATTCTATGTTTCTATGTTTGAAGGCAAAAGGAAGGATTATGTCACTGAACAAGGCATTGCTTTTATTAGTACTTTCAGAAGAAATGGTTATACTTGTTTTTATCACTTCTGTCATGGTCACAGCGACGTGATCCATCTTTAACATGTTGCCTTCAGCCCAGAGAGAATGCCAAATGATACCAAACACTCTCATTCATCTGACCAACACAGACTTTCAAAGGTCCATCCAGTCTTTATGTTAAACAGTGTTTTGATGAGTTGCCACTGAACTTTGACTTAAGTTTAAATAAAAAACCCATTCATTACCTTCAAGGGGCTCATTATTCTGGACTGAGCATATTTAAAACACTGCTTAAAGCTCCAGTTCAACTGGCTAGTCAATACTCCTCAGGCATAAGAGTTTTTTTCCTCCCAAAGTTAAAGCCTGTCTCTGCAGGAAACACAGCTTGCTTGGGAGCTGGTCTGAGTCTGTGAAATGAACTCCCCTGGGAATGAAGAACCATCACAAATCTTCCAATTTGAGTCAGAGTATACACCTTTGATTTCTCTTTAACAAACATGTAACATACACTTTTAAAAAAAAAAAAAAAAAAGCACTAGGTTACACTACACACACAATTCTGCCCCAAGGAGAGGATGAAAGAAAGACCATTTTGTGACAGATGCTGATCGTGTTTGTTCATGTACTACTGAAAGCTGTTTGGATACTATAGAAAGGGGGTGGGGGAAGTGCAATAAGAGCCAACACAGAAGAGAATAGCCTCGCCATCATTCATGCCCCGACATGTTCTGTAGGACTGTTTCCCTGTCCCAGTGTACAGCTCTGTGCTTTATCAGGAACATATTCTCTTTGCCATCTCCACAAGCTCACATCTTAAGTAAATGAAGTTGACAGTTTATCCATCAAGCCAGCTTCCTAAACCTAACATTACAATAAACCCTGTAACTGTTAACTTTGATTCTCAATAAACAAGAAATCTGAATGTAAAATAACACTGACAGCACAGAGAGCTATCAATAAACTCAGTCTTAAACATGAAGTTCCACAAATTTCCACGTGCACTTTCTATTAGGCATCTGTGGTTTTCAAGCTCTGTTTCCTATTCCAGAATACATTTCTGTAGGTTTATCAATTCCGCCATTCTTTTTTCAAGTCAGCTGAATACCACATTGGACATCTGTTCAGATATAAATCCTTTTAATGCTCTTGATGGGTTTTCAAAATCATGTAATGAGTAAAACTTTCAGATACCGATCCCTATTTAATAGTAGATTATTACATTAATCCTCAGCCAGAAAACTGATCCTAAAATGCAGATTCCATTCTCCACTCTAACTCGCCTTGCGCCAACAGTTGCATGATTTTACCACAAGTGACATCTGTGTACTTCTTATCCAACTGCAGGCATAAAATAAGGGAAGGAAAGAGACCAGCTGACTTGATTTGATTGATGAGTGAAACTAAATACAGTGTGCAAATACTGCGTGTCTTTCAAAATGATCATGAAGCAGTTTTACACACTGAACAAACCAACAAACTTTATGCTGGATGCTTTATTGTGTCACATATGTTTTAATTTAACAAAGCATCTGTCATGATTGACCTTGTAATCTTATTGCATTTCTCAAAGTGACAGTTTCAATAGCAATAACCTGCACTTTAAAGAGATCTGTTGGTTATATTTGTATATTTAGGACCAAAGTCGTTACCAAACAGTCAAGTCAGGCACTGAGATCAATGTGGACTTTGCAAAACTTCAGTAATGATGTCAAAATTGGTCTCTAGTAATAAAAATTAAATCCCTGCAAAAAATTCCAGAGGCATTATGACACAAAACATTTCTTTTTATATATGAGAAAGACCTATTGTCAGTAGGTTATTATCAAGCAGTCTAAAAAATCTAGAAGAAAGAGCACCATGAAAGCAATTTACAGTAAGTAACCAGTAAGTTTGTGTTTTATTGCAGCATTTGTACAAGCAGTACTCTCTACTACTATAATGAGTTTCCCCTTCACAGCTGACACTGCTCCTACCAGGATACTTTCCTTCCTCTTGCTAAGTTGTCCTTAGTCCAACATTAGTCTTAGCCCATTCTCAGACTGCCTCAGATAACACAAGCAGTCATCTCACTACTGTGGAGTGGATGCCCTTTAAGTCCTTGCCCTCTTGTGAAGGGAACGACTGGCACTACAGAGCAGAGGAGTACAAAATGAACAGGGAGAGCAGGCAGTTCCTGCCTGACGTCCTCATAGCTTGCAAAGGTGGCCAGATAAGCATTCACACCAGAAAGCTATCAGAGGGTATTCTCTCAGAGGGTATTCTCTCTCTCTGAGCCAGAATCTCTCTGGCAGCTCTCCATGGGCCCTGCTGCTTTCCACGGGACTTGTCACGGACAAATGTCAGTAAGCAAAATGTTGCACACTCCAAGGGAAACTGAACTCAGATGCTGTAGGCAGGTCCCAAATTACTACAGGCAGGTGGAACTTCCACAGCAGATGCAGCTACATGTCAAAAGTCAAAAGGGGTTCTTGAGTTCAGGTAAATTCTGGTGAGAATCAATACAATTCCTGTTTTATAAGGCTATGATGCAAAATACAGAGTATTTAGTGTTGCCTCTGCATTTTTGGTTTCAGGGCACTAAAGTAACACTCCAGTGCACATGTGTTTATCAGACAGGGGCAGCTGGGAATGCTGAGAGATGAGCAAATGGCAAGCCAGAGATTTTGGTGTCCAGTTAGTCTTGGATAGGGGCAATATTGTAAAATACTGGAGTGAGCATATGAAGGAGATTAGCTATAGCACTGCAGCTATTTCAATTGTTGTATTTAGTTTTAGGCTGCAGCCAGACATTCACTAAAGAAATGAATGACGTGGTATTAGAAGCTAATACACCTTGGCTGCTTGTTTCTGCTCCTCTGCTGGAGGCTGTCATCCCTCTAGCAATGTAAATGAATAGATCTCGTGAGCCTCTCTCATCTACTCCAGCACAAATTAACCAGCTTAGTTTAAACACCCTTCATCAGCAAGTTAAGGTAACTTAGACGGCACTATGCTGAAGCAGAGAAAGATAGAGTTCTATTGTCTCTTCTGTGAGGTTGCAGACTTTAGCAGAGGTTTAGTAATGAACAGCTGAAGGACAATAATATCTTAAACCACCACAGCTGCTTCTGTGATGATTGTGTGAGGGCATCAGTGTTAACTTACTGAGCCATATACATACACAGGGAAGGTCATACATATGCTAACTGCTACAGCATGCTTATAGATTCCAGAAGACAAAAATACCATATTGATGTGATTCAGATGCCTAAACACTGACATGTAGTGCAATTTAAGATGGTTATGGAAACCAGACATCAGTACAGGCTGGTAGGTATGATTTGGGACCTATGGAAAACCTGCATTGCTGTGAAGGGGCAGCTAGAGGCCAGAAGGCTACCTTATGGTTTTACCCTACTTGTACTACTGCAAGACGTGCATTTAGGCAACCCATTCTTAAAAACACTTTTCTTGATTCTAAGGACAGGGAATGTGTTTTTAAAATTAAAAATTCAAGAAAGGATTTTTTTTTTTTTTAAAATCCTTTTTTTTTCCTCTGATAAGATCAATGGTAAATTTCCTGTTGCTATTCAGAAGGACAAAATTAGGTTAACACTGGATGCTTTTGCAGCTCATACCTTTCCACTCTGGAACACAAGATACAGGCTGGATTCTGCAGCTGTAGGTGTATGGAATATCTAGAGCCTTGCCTATAAGACACTAGTGAGCCCTTACGTTACTGAGTTCATTGTCATTACTATTTCCTAATTCCCACAGGCAACATTGTTACCTTCCTCTGTTGAAAACAATCTTTCAAATACTTCTTGTGTGCTGCCAGCAGAGCTCAAGGAGAACCAGTTCTTCATCGGAAAGGTGTTTCAGCAAGTGGCGCTTCCTCTGTACAATGACTTACACTTTGAACCACTTTGTTAGCCTACATGTGCTGCCAGCCAGAAAATACACACTGAAGTGCTGCTATGTAGTTTCTGCCAGTGATGAGCTGGCAAGGGTGTGAAGGATTAGGGAAGGGTTCTGCACAGCTCCAGCACAGAGAGGCTCAGTCTTGTGATGACATCTACTGGCTAACCAGAAAGGCACTAACCCACCTGTAGGGAAGCTCACTCCAACATTTTCCATTCCTGAACATTTTAGGTACATGATGTAAATAAAGAGGAGGTTAAAATGGCAAGGAAAATAAGGCCACACTGAGAAACTCTGCCTCTGCTGCTGATGCTTATTCTGACTATGTATCTTGCCTTCTCCCACAGAAGAGAAATGCAAAATTGATACGTGCTAAACTGAATTTGGAATGTATTTCAGGTAAAGATTTCCCTACTGTAGCAGTTTTCCCACTTTGCTTTTTTTCAGTCCTACCTTCTTCTCTTCTGTAAGCATGAACCCCTTCTAAAGGGTCTGTGGTTGCCCCCCTCCATGAATGCTTTCATATTAATTTCTATCTCTAACCTGCCAAATGAGTACAAGCCAAACTGTCCTCCTATCTGACAGTTTTAGAAAAGTACACTTACGTGTTTCTTTTTCTTTTAAGTCCTCATCTGCTAAACTATTTAGACATCCCTTTCACAGTCTAGTCAGTCCTCTCCCCAACTCACCTCCAAACTTTTCATCTAGTTCCCAGCAGATGTTTCATAGCACCCACTTCCTACCAGCACTGTAAGCTAAAGGCCCCATAAAGCCGATTCATTCAAAGTGTCACCAGGATGCCTGGTCCTTGTGTGACTCTAGCATAAAGAGGGAAATCTGCTTCTTGCCACCACAACCCAGTTTCTTGCAGCTTTGCCCCTTGCATCAAACCTGCTCTCTTCTCCCTTACCAGTCCAACACTGAAAGAGCACAGCCTGCTCTCCATCTTCGTACAGACATGGTGCAACCCCTGGCTCAGTTCAGTCTCTACTGTACAAGGATGCAGATAGACAGTAACCCTCCGGCCAGCTGACCACCCTTGAAGAGTGTACTGGAGTGTAAGAGATCAGCCCCTCTTGATTCCTGTTCTCTGTCAATTCAGCAGGGACGATACACTGCAAAGGAGGTGGAATGCAATTTCTTAATACTTTTGCTTAAGTTCACTATCTGTAGCATGAGCTAAAGAGGTTGTTCATAGCCTTCATCCTACCATTTTCACTGCAGCAGAAGGAATTCAGAAATAATACCAAGGAGAGTAAGGAAGTGAAAAAGGTTATATAGATAGCATGCAAAAAACCCCAAGTCTGGTTTTGCCAATCAAGCTATGTGAAGTGTAAAATACAAATTACATAAAGAAAATCTAAGATTTTTCAAATGCTCTTGTTTCTACTTATCTCGGAGTTTATTAACTTTAGAGGAGCAACATAAGAATGTCATTCAAAGGATTGATCAAACATCCCTTCTAAAATACACACATTAAACCTCCCAAAATCATCATTCCTTATAGTTGTAAGGTTATTTTCTCCCTTGACATAGCATTCACATTATAATTGAGTTCACTCCATTCAAGTCAGTTTAAGCTAAGTGAAAATGGACAAAACCAAAGGCGCTCTAGAATGACTCTCCAGGACAAAGGCATCGTGGTAGTAGCTGATGAGTTGCACTAAATGGAGTTGGACTCCCCTGCCAAGGCTGCCAGCTCAAGGTAAAAGCACTAACCTGCTGGATTTAGTAGATTTTGTACATAGCCAAGACTTAAACTAAAGACAGTTCTAGAGTCCTAACTTGCAGAAAAAGTATTTAAGTAATGTAACTAAAGGGTAAAGTTCCCTATTAGCAGTCTGGTATAGATGTAGATTATAAAGTTCAGAAAATTAAATCTCTCCCACACACATTTTCATTTATTGACAGTCCGTTAACATTTTTGACCACAACATGAACACTAAGATTAAAGATTCAGCCCACTAGCTCATCAATATTCCTGCTTTTCAACAATGACCTTTTAAAAGCTTAAGGTAGGAGACATGCCTGGGTAACATAAAAGGTATTTCAAACAATGTCATATCAACGGGAGCATTACTAGAAGCCAACTATTACTCTGGAAGCACCCTTCAGTGGTCATTCAGTCAGTTTGTGTGGTTTCATTCTTTTCTTCCCTCCAGGTAGAACCAATTATTGGACACAGATCTGAAAGCACACAGGCAGCTCTCTGAGGTCAGGAAACAACTCCTTAATGTATCCTGCTTTCAACTTTGCTAATGAATGGGTAACTCCTAGGTTAAAAATTATCTTTCAAGGTTTATGTACTTTATGCCAGAAGGGGCAGGGGGGAAAAAAAAAAGAATTAAAATCACTGCTTGTTTTCTGTTTAACCTACCTTCACCACAATAAATGTATGAAATAGTGGTAATCACAAAATATCTGTCAGTTTTCTAACAAATATTCTTGATGCTTATGCTAATGCCATCACCTAGAAAAAAACAGTATTAGTGTTAATGTAGCTCCTAAGAGGATTTTTAAGCATAATTTTTATTACAAAGCCAAAAAGCTCTAATGTCATTTCTGTTTCAGTGCTTTCCACATTTCTGACACTGAGAAAAAAAGGTCGCAATGCTCAGGTTTTTAAAAATCAGGTGATTATCTCTTTCATTTTATCTCATTGCCTAAAAATATGGCCCAAATAGAGTAAACATTCCATACTAGATTCTGAACACAGCACAGTGCTCTGTGTTTAAAGTTCTCTTTTCCAGTGGCCACAGACAGACACACCAAATAAAATAAAATATGGGGAGGGGGACAGACAGTACAAAAGTATATTTCTAATGTGCCAGATATGGTGCAAAAATAACACAATCTCTTATGCTGCAGCCTCACTTTAGGAGGCTGTTGGGAGCTTCCCAGCTAATTAGGGTGGTGTCGGTTTATTGTGAGCACAGACTTTGTCAAGTGAGCAGAAAACAAACACATGTAAATCCCATTCCGTGATCCCTGTGGCTCAGCCTGTATCTTGAACACCTGCAGTACCATGCCCTGGCTTTTGCCACTTCACAGCACCATGTCCCAGGGGCGAGCTGCCATGAAGGACTGAATTTGGCTCGTTTTGTCAGAGGAAGAGAGAGGTTGTTATGTTACATAGCCACAAGGATAGCAACTTAGAAGTGAGCCATGATCAACAGAGCCCTGCTAAAATGTGTGTTCTCCAGCAACAGCTTAGTGTCACAGCCTAGCTTTTATCATAGGACTTGGCAAGTCCCATCAAGTGACACGACACAGCCCATTGGCAAACAGTGTATCAAGCTGTGAGCAGGCATCTTGAGTGCTTCACATACCTTGGAGCTTTGCAGGTATTAACCCTCTGCCAGTTACCCAAACCACTCCTGGATTCCAAATAAAATGAGAATTCCTTTGCGAGGCCTGCCAGTAATAAACGGCACAAATGTGTTCATCACAGCCCTTAAGAGTTCCAATAAGCAAATCAAACACGTATTCCCGACGCAGTTCCTCAGGGCAGTCCTTGTGCAGGAGTACAAAGGTGAGGTTTCTCTGGCGCAGTGCCAGGTGGGCTCCCCTCCGGATTCAGTAAAGCACCGTTCTTCAGATTTCCTACACACAGCTCACCCCATTTCAGTCATGTTTTCTGAACCCCGCTGTGTAGCTCATCTGTTTGTCACGGCCACCTCTGTCTGCCCTGTTAGCTAACAAATTGCAGCTGTCCCACCTGCAGAACATCGTATCAGATCTCATCTGCTTTTCTTTCTATAGCTCATATCAGTATTGGCATCTCCATGATTTTTATGTATACAAATTTATAATACAAGTCCAAGATACTGAAGACAGCAGTCTAGTCAGAATTTAAGGCATGGCACTGCAAGCAGCCTAAGGAATATTATGCTAAATTTTACAATCATTACTTTTGGTGGGTTTTTTTTCCCATTGGATTACATTGGATTGAATAATCAATCCTGCACACCCAGCAAGTCCAAGAAAATCTCAAAAAGTGAATCTTTTATCCATGTAAATATGGTTTGCGTACATACTATCAGTCTCTATTTGTGATGTATTTATTAAACATATTCTGAAACCCCAGTAATTTTATTCTCAGATGCACCACCATGTTCTATATTGAGGATGAGAACAAAAGCAGAAATCTGCAGTATAAACATCATGTTTCAGTTACTTAAAGGTCTGCCTTTAGTCAACAGAACGAAAGGGTAGGATTCATGTCATCCCAAAATAGGTATCTAAAATAAATCTAAGTTTTAAGTTTGATGAAATAAATCCCCTCCTTGAAAGACAGTTTAAAGATGTTGTAGGCTAAATAAGAACAACAAAAAGGAGATAGAGGGTTTTTTTCCTACCAATATGAAGTGCAACTGAGAGACTAAGGGTTATAACCAAGATTACCAGCCAGCTGTGACATGACTGAAAAACTGACGAGAGATTTCAATCTCAGCCTGGTCTAGTGCCTTACTCCAACCCCTTAATTTCTTCTCAAGCACAGCACATAAAGATCTTCTGAAGTGAAGACAGGGAGATGAGAAGAGAGGTTTACAACAAAATATTTTTATATGTGTCTCTGTGACCACATTTAAGGGACTTGAGAAGAAATTCATTGCTCAGGATGTTATTTTGATTTTAATTTTTGAAAGTAGGATCAGTTTTCTATTAAAATGACAAATACGTTTTTAAATTCCTCCTTGATCAAGACACTGAAAAAATCATATCCTGCAAAGGACACATGTAGCTGTATACAGTCTTGTGACAAAAGACCAGTCTGCTGACATTTGTCTCACCAGGAGAAAAATCAGATGGCGTAAAGTTTTAAGACTTAGGACTGGGTATAGCCAGCATTGTGCTTTCTCTTGTAAATTTTGAAGTGCAGTTCTAGCAATACAGAATTACACTTAAGTCTGTATTATCAAGGGTTAAGGTTAAGGGGCCTGGGAAAACCCAGAAAATGGAAAAATAATAACAAGGGAACTGTGAGACATGCTGGGGAGGATGATGTGCAGATAGGCAAGCAGCTCTGTAGGGCATCAGGTCAAGTTTAGCGCAGGGTGGAAGCAATTAGTTCAGCCCTCAAATAACTGTGAGTTTGCTTATATAATTAATCCTGAATTCCTCTCTGAAGTTCTCCCTTACCAGATAAAATTTTCAAAACCATCTGAATGATTCAGGAGCCACCGCTGTTTGGTGAAACCTCACATGTATCTGCAGTACAAAGAGATTAGGAGAACAGTACTGAGATCTCCAGTTATACAGCAAGGTGTCAGTTCCACTTTATGAGGCACAGAGGTGACAAGCTCAGCAGAGATGACTGTTTCACTGGAAGAACTCAAGTGGCATGAAGAAAAAAAAATAATTTATATTTCTAGGACAATGAAGAACTCTACCTGTCTTGCGAGGCGACACACTATTCTCAGGTGTTATGTCTACTTTCATATTTTACTTTCCCTCAGCTTGATTTCATAATTGCAGTGCAGCACTTTTAATTCCAGCAACATTTTATTCACTAGCAAAACTTGCAGGGCTTTTTTCTTTTTTTTTTTTTCTTGAGTTGTTCATTGTAAGGACATAAGATTGGAAAAGAAACAGGAAGATTTTATTCTAAATTTTCATGAATTATCATCATTTATTCTACTCCCATAAAACCAAAAGCACCTAAATGTCGAAGTGTTTAACAGCATCACACATGTCCTTTGTAGCAGCTTCTCTTCCTCCTGTCATGCAGACATATGGAAGCACAAAGCATTCCTTATTTTCCCTGCTTGCTTGGAAGTAGCCTAAGTGATGACAACGGTACTTGCCTAACCCTCTGTAATGCCCACAGAAATCAGCAGTGCCCTTGCAATTGCATAAGAAAAGCTCTAGGCCTCACACCTTGTGACTGCAGCATAGGTCAAAGAACACAGCACCCAAAAGAGCAAAGACCTCCCAAACCCCCAGCTCCATACAGAACACCTATGTTTACTTGATGATATCAATCTGATCAACCACCACTCTTGGCAGACTAGTGCAAACTAGCATTCATGGCAGATTCTCAAAAAGCTCCAGTTAGATCTACTTCCTTATGTACAATTTCTAATTATCATGGTTTATTTGTTTCAGGGATGCCTAATACTGTAATCACTTGGTAGAGCACAAACAAAAGGAGAGTCTGGGGAACTGATCTGGTTAAGCAGACATCCATCTGAATATATATAAAGCTTAAATCTCTTCAGAAAGAGGTATGTGGCTGAAAAGGAATAGTCAAGAACAGAGGCAATATGAGACTGGTCAGAATATCAGTATTGCAGTCTGCATTAGAAGCTCAGCTCCCCACATAGAGAACCTGCAGTCATTGCTTCATGCAATATCTGTCCCCACCTTGCCGCATCTTCACACAAACTAGGATCATCTTGGTAAAACTTACTCCATCTTCTGAGGCTCCTGTGCCACTATACTTCTATGTCTTTCCTGCTTGCAGCAGCAGTATGGCCAGAAGCAGAAAACAGTCATCAGAGTGTGTTGGGTGCTGGCACAGCTGGAATGGTCAGACAGAGTAGCACACTCCTGTGTAAGCCAAGAACACCGCTTCAACACCAGTTTGTTCAGAGACTCTCACAACTTGGAAGAAAAACCATCCCAGGGCAGCTCAGTTCAGTGAGGCCATAAGAACCTATGTCTGTGCTGTAGAAAAGCCATCTGCAAACCCAGCTCTGGCAGTCTCAGCATGGATGGCTACATGCTGTGAGTGGCCTGCAGCCCTGCAATGTGAACCCCCACAAGCAGACCTGGATCACTGGCAGGCTGAGATCAGGTCTCGGACTCAGGTCACAGCTGCAGTGGTAACGTACCTTCAGGGACTTCTAATGGGCAGTCTGCACTTCAGCAAATCTTCCAATCAACTTTATCAAGACACCTCTAGTTTCATCTAATGAAGGACTTCTTGATATACCAAACACATAATAGAAGGGATTTAGGTCCTCCTAGATTTTTACAATGTGTGAGGTATTTCTGATGATGAAAGTAGAGAAGGCAAAGGATACTCAGTTACGCATCACACTTGTTTCAAAGACCCCGCAGAAAGAGTTTTTCCTTTTAAAGTAAAAGTGTCAAGAACATATTTTTGCCTGAGCTCAGAGATCTCTCATTAAAACACATAAGGAGAAACAGAAGACATATATAAAAAGTAACGAAATTGTAAAGAGTGACATTTCACCCTGATACTCCAAACTAAGCCCCTATTTTTAAAGAAAAAGGAACGCCCAATTTAGCACACAATGCAAGTTAAGGAAGAGATATGTGTATATATAACTTAAAGCTCCAGCTGACAAACAAAGAGCAGCACCAAAAAGACAAATTACATAGAGATACTCACATCAGATTCACTTCCCATTTTGATTACTTTAATTCTGTAGACTTCCTAAATCATTACTCTTTTTTCTACAGTGCCACAGAAAGCACTGCAATTTCATGTTGCTCCAGGGAAAATTCCTTCTGTTACTTAAATTCATTTTGTAACAATTTAAAAGCCCCATTTTTTTCTAAGTGTTTCTGGATGTATGGCACCTTCCTTTCAGTCTCTATTTCTCTGCTAATTTCCTTCTTTGTCTTTGTTCTTTCTCCACAACTGTTCTAAAGTGAAAGTCAAGCTTTTTCACGTGTACAGTTGCAGCTACACCAACACATGTCCCATTTTCTCCAAACCACTGACTCACAGTTTTCTTATTTTATGCTGCATGTTACTCCCTCTTGTATTCCTCCTTCACCTTCACAATTTTACCTGACAATTACCATGTCCAAATTCCGATTCTCTCCCAACAAAGCATTCCATGATTGCTTACATATTAGCATTTGAGATATAAATATATTTTCATGTATTCCTTATTTGATATGACAGATACAGGTAACACAAATATTTCTGTAATAAAAAGAATTTATAGGACTGTAATGCTCATATTATTATCCTTTAAAGCAATATTTCTTTGAAGTACGAAAGTCTGACCGCATCTACATCAAGCCCAGAGACCAAAGAAGGCAGACTTGAGAACAATCCATTCACAGGTGAACCTGAACTCATTTTACTTTGTTACTACTATACATTTTTTAAATCCAGCTAAAATTTTTAATTTTTCTGTGTATACTTATTAAAACACAGGATTGCTTTTCATAACATGTTATTCATGATCTGCATTGTACTAACATGCAAATGTCCATAATTGCAATGAAAAATACAGAAACATCAAGAGGGTGGTGGATTCAATGACAATTAGACTGTCAATGTGATGTTTTAAATCCATGTTCAATCAGGACAGCTTTCTAGGCAGCAGGTACTAACTTGGACATGTCAAACACGCCAACATATACTTCAAATGAGTAGTAAATAAAGGTTATTAATGAATTGCATGATACTGTACTTTTTGACACAAATCTTGATCTCATGACCATATCTGACAGGCAAGCCCTGGCAAATCTTGCTGTAGCAGCTTTAAGACATTACCCCCCTCAGCTGTCCACCTCCTTCCTACATTACTGGCAGACCTCTAGCAGCATTAGTGAAGCAGAGGACGTGTCCCTGCCCCTGAAACACCCATTCATAGTTCAGCATCTTAGCTTGCACTGCTAAAGAGCTGGACTAACACTGGAATTACTAACATATGCATACCACTCTGCTGACTCTGTAAAAAGGCAGCCACCTCTGGCAGAGAGGGATTTAGTAACATATTAAACCACCACACCTGTTTCCTCAGTAACTGACAGTCAAAACTTGTTTTTTCAAATGTGGTCATTACTGCAGCAATCCCCCCACTATCTTCAAGAAGATCTTAGGGACAAAACTTCTGACAAGTAGTGTCAGCAAGCTTAGATACATTTGATTAAAGGCAAAAATGTTAGCTTTTAACCCAAAAAGAGGCTAACCTAACAAAATAATGTCCATATCCTTGCCCTCACAAAGGTTCCTTTGCCTTGTTCATGTCCCAGGCGCTCCACTGGAGCAGAACGCTCTCATGCTGCAGAGGAACAGCAGTTTCTACATCATACTCTACCCAGAGCACAGAGAAAGTGAGGGTGGCCCAATCCGTCAACAGTTCCCAGCTTTTGGTACCATGCTTTGGCATCATGCACTGCAATCCAAATAAGCAATTGCAGCACATACAGATATATGAAACTTAGCTTTAAACTAGTTAGTTAAAAAATGTATGGAAATAGCAATGCAGAACTTGGCATGTACAGCTGCTCCCAGGATTCCAGACTGCTTCTGCAGATCAATCATAGAATCACAGAATGATAGAATCATGATAGAATCATGGAATCATAGAACAGTTTGGGTTGGAAGGGACCTTTAAGGGTCATCTAGTCCAATCCTCCTGCAACGAGCAGGGACATCTTCAACTACATCAGGTTGCTCAGAGTCCCGTCCAATCTGACCTTGAACGTTTCCAGGGATGGGGTATCCACCACCTGTCTAGACAACCTGTGCCAGTGTTTCACCACCCTCATTGTAAAAAATTTCTTCCTTGTATCTACTCTAAATTTACCCTCTTTTAGTTTAAAAACATCACCCCTTGTCCTATTGCAACAGGCCCTGCTAAAAAGTTTGTCCTCATCTTTCTTATAGGCCTCCTTTGAGTATTGAAAGTCTTCAATAAGGTCTCCCCAAGCCTTCTCTTTTCCAGGCTGAACAACCCCAACTCTCTCAGCCTGTCCCTCATAAGAGAGGTGTTCCATCCCTCTGATCATTTTTGTGGCCCTCCTCTGGACCTGCTCTAGAAGAGGTTTGTGTCTTTCCTGTGCTTGGGGCGCTGGAGCTCAATGCAGTACTGAATGCCAAGCTGAATCCCAAGCTGCTGTGGCTACAGTGTTATTTTCACTTGGTCCAGATGGTAAAGTCAGTCCAGGAACCTCTCTACAGACATTACTCCACCTTGCTACTAGCCTGCTGTGATTTACACATAGCATTCATCATGAGTAGAGGCTTTAGGTATCCTTTGATGCAGCCCAGAATCATCGTGAATGTTCAAAATAGCTTTAGAATTCAGCTTACTGTATCAAGTTATTTAGAAGTGCAAAAAGATTACATTTTATTTCCATGCAAAAATAACCTGGTTAACTGCAACACTGATGTAATGTTTTCACATAGTCCGTTCATCAAAATTGTCTCAATTAACCCATAACGTAGCTCATTACTACACTATTTGGGAAAATTAGAAACACCTCATCACTGTTGCATATGAAAATGTAATGTGCAGTGATTTGCTGTACAGTATGAGATTATGTTAGATTAAAAAAAATTGCAACACCAAGTGCAAACACAAACAGGAAATTCGGCATGCACCTGCACGCACTGTCTGTAAACAGAGACGTCTTCAGAAAGAAATCTCCGGAGGCAACATTTTCTTTGTTACGCAAAAGGATAGTAAAATATCAGATTAAGTTGGCATCTCTACAGACACTGCATGTCTGAACAAACATGCCTCAATTTCTTCTTTTATTATAGCAACATCTCTGGATTTTTCCCAGTAGTGTCAGAGATGACTACGGACAGTCAGTGACTGAAAAGGAGGTCAAATGAGAACACCAGTTTGTGCAAAAAGAGACTGCTCAGGGCTTCTGTATCAACCATTTTCCTTGGCCATTGGATTCTTCACTTTAAAATAAAAAATACATTTTAATAAATGTGAGTAATATTGATTCCCTTAATTCAGTTTACCTGGATCTCTGAGACAGAAGTAAGCCCTCCCACCCCCGCCCTCTGTGGCTGGCTGAACAGCCTAACTTGGGCAGAGAAGCTAAGATGCCTTGGTTAGGAGACCTGTCTCCCTAACTTCCCTTGAAGTCCCTGCAGAGAGAAAAAGGCTTCTTCAGTGCAAACTCAGGGCTGAAGCTGAGTACTCTCAGCTGCTTTCTGAAGAAGCCCTTCTTTCCTGGGCACAGGCCTACGAATGTGGGCTCCTGACTTTGTCCCCAGCACTAGAAAGCCACTGACTCAGTATGAGATGGGAAACTACTTTGTCTTGACACACACAATACTAATAATTACTTACATGATGTTTTCAAAGCAATAGAGAACACATATGCATTCTGGAATTCACAAGACCTTTCCTCTTAAAATGAAGAAGATGCACCATTTTTTTCTTTTTAAAAGAAGAAACAAACACAATGAACCAACTTGTGAAAAATCCTGTGACACTGTAGTCCTCCACTAGCCTTTACTCAATCAAACACTGAAGCATTTGCCTGATGACTTTGTTCATCTTGCTGTATTGCTCTGACGTCTCAAAAGGAGATACTGTTTCAATGATCTGTTCATTGCATAGGTGCCGCATTCAACCCGATAATCAAATAGTTGATGTAAGGGATGCCATTTATTATGGTAGAACACAAGATATAGCCAGCTGGATCTTTCTATTGCACTAGTTTTACAGGATTATAATGCCAAAACACATAGGTGCACGACCCATCATTTCAGTAATCAAACTGCATGTCTCCTACAACACACAAACCATCACCTTGTGTAATGTACTTAAGATGTTTAATCCACTTTTGGTCTAGTGATAATCAATTTGCAGCACAACATTCCTTCCACAAGAGCAATTAAGTTATATTTTCATCACTTGTTACCTCAATTCCAAGCTAAATCCATCATCAACATTGATGCAACATTCTAAAGAAAATCAGAAGTTTCCTTTATTGAATAATTAAAATGATTTAAACATTTAATAAAAGTGATTAGAATATTACAAATTAGAAGACATAAAACTTATTCTATTTTATAATGTGCAATGCTATATGTAACATCTATTTTTTCCTTATGTACAGATTAAGATTTTTTTCTCATAAATATCACAGATATCTGCGTAATTTTCCACCTTATTTTGTCTGTTTTATTCTTTATTTTCTTCTTTTAATTTTACATTATTATTCAAAAACATACAATCTTTTATGGCCTATTCAAACCTCCAAGAAAAATTTGCCAAGGTGCTAACAGAGATGTCATGCTGGAATGCCATTCTACAAACTGAATGGACTCATAACATTTTATAAACTGTCTTTTCTCTACTGTTAAACCACCAGTCAGAAAAATCTGTAATTAAACTTTCATGACAGTAGCCAGAGAGCTGTTTATTCATTTAACTATTAAATCTTCTTAGCTTGAGGAGCCCAAGAGCATGGTTGCAAGATGGTCTTAAACTGGTTAATTATGGGATGCTGTGGATAGGGGGAATCCATGCCTTTGTGTGGGGCTGCATCATTGCTAGTGCCAGCACCGAGAGAACAGGTACAGCCAGACAAAAAGAGGAGGTGGGACTTCCCCTTTGATAGGCAGCACAGTTTCAGGTTGCCTCAAGCAGTCTGTGAAGCCTCATCTGAACTGAGCATGAAGCAGCGGAGCCAGACAACTGAGCTGAACCAATCCAACAGCTCAAAGCCCTCAACTGGGGAAACCCCATTTCTCTCTCACCTCTTCTGGTCCCCCCATTGCAAGCTGTGTGGTCTCCCTGGTGCTCATCACTGCCTGTCTGGTAAACCAATTCAATGCCCTACCACTCATTTAGCCTACAAAGCGACTGGCTTTCTGCCAGGACAGTTAGTTGAATCAATTTAGCATGCTATAAACTGGTGTAAGATGTGATAGGACAGGATGGGAGAGGGAGAGGGGCTCTCGTTTGGCAGCAGCAAGTCATCAATTTGAGTGTATCATCGAACCACATTTTAAGGGAGGAACGCACCTGCTCTAAACTCCATAAATGGTGAAGAGAATCGAGTAACTCCAGAGGGCTACCTGTCCTGTGTAATACCTGAAATGCCCTCTGGAGGTACCTACATTTCCTTAACAAAGCTCTGGAGGCATCACTTCTAAGTGTTAAGAACTAGGTGGCACTGATTATGGATTCCCTCTCCCTTTCCCCCTCCTCTTAGCCAAACAGCATTTGCTTCATTAATCTAAATTAAAAATTAGGGATGGAATTCACTCCAGCTGTAAAGCAGTACACTTTTATCATAGTTCAGACACTTTCAGAATATCCTTTCATACTCCTTACATGATTATTCTGATGTCCCACAATTTTAGGTAGTTAAATTGAAAGAAAAATTAACACTGTCAAGTTTGCCTCTCAACTCTGTGATTCTTCTAATTCTACCAGCCACTCTGGATAGGAATGTCTATGCTCCAGCATATAATACTCATCTCATACAAAGAGGGGAGAGAAAAAACGACCGCTGCAGCTGGTTCACCATGAGCCAAGGTATTAAATGGTAATAAACCCTGTCAGTTGTTGATGCAGCCTTTTGTGTGATTTCCCTACAACCCCACTATGAGATGTACTTTATTCTTACAGTTTGTGGTTACTAACCATGCTCCATTTTCACGGTGAATATGGAACACAGTTGCTAGCCCCAACTCAGCTATCGGTGATTCAGGTTAATTTGGAAATGCGTCTTGCAAATAAAATTTGTAAGCCACTCACATTCATGATAGCTTGCATACTTGAAATATTAAGAGTCTTGCTTCTTCACAGCTGAATGAAGTAACAGGGAATTGAGATTTTTCTTACTGCCACAATACAAGCCTTGGATTTATCTATATTGGCACATGTTAGTATGAACATCAACAGCATCCTGGGCTGCATTAGGATGACCTGCCAGCAGGTCAAAGCAGGTGATGCTTCCCTGCTACTCAGCACTAGTGAGACAGACGTGGAGTGCTGGGCCCAGCTCTGAGCTCCCCAGTACAAGAGAAACATAGAGCAAGTCCAGCGAAGGGCAACAAAGGAACTGAACCACCTAACGAACAAGGAGAGATTGAGAGAGCTGGGATTGTTCAGTCTGGAGAAGAGAAGGCTCAGGTGGGAAACTTAACCAATGCGTATAAATACCTGATGGGAGCGTGTAATGAGAGGGAGCCAGTCCTTTCTCAGAGGTGCCCAGTTGCAGGACAAGAAACAATGGGGACAAATTGAATTAAAAGATGTATTCAAATATGAGAAAAAACTTCTTTACTGTAAGAGTGTTCAAACACCAGATCAGATTGTCTGGAGATGTTGTGGAGCCCCCATCCTTGGAGATATTCAAAACTTGACTGGGCTCATTCCTGGACAACCTGCTCTAGTTGATGCTGCTCCAAGCAGAGGTATTGGACTATATGATCTCCAGAGATGCCTTCAAACCACTGTTACTCTGTGATTCTATGGCTTGCATGGTCACATACCAAGTGTGAAGAATTAGAAATAAAATCTATTTTAACTACTTCATCTCAAAGTCATCCTTTTTCCACTTAGAGACATAAAAAGAATGAGAAAGTACTAGATTCTTTTCTAATCATATTATTTATTTGTAGCTAAAGATCGAGAATATTCAGAATATTCAATACAAACATAATGTCATTGTTTCCTTCACTTTACAGCTCATAGTTTCATTGCATTTCTTGTACGCACATGCACATAAACATACGTGATCAGGACACTCTATACTCACACAAGTATTTAGAAAAATGTAGCTAAATATTTATAAAGAAGTGTTTGCAGTATTTTGGTTTCAATTTTGTAATCTTCAGTGCTCAACTCCCTATTTTCTCTAATCACTTGGTGTATTAAAGGATTATATATAGTAGATAAAAATTTTACTTGCATCTCTAAGCATTTTCATTTATCAGAATCACAACTTCTTGGTATTTCACTCCAGCAAAAATTATCTCTGTATTCTTTCTCAACTATTTAGATAAAAGGAATGGCCACTGCAAATGAAAGTGGTTTGCCAAATTTACAGTGCAGAAAAAGATAACACAATCTTCTATTAATTCTATCAACTCATTAAAACTGTTCTCAGTATCTACTGCAAATGTTGCAGTAATTAACTTTATAGAGAAATAAAGTGGAACCATAACCACGTCCAAGCACCAGGAAAGGCAAAATGTAGAACTTGGATTTTTGGTTTTATGAATAACATGTATTTAAGCTTTAAACAAATTACTATGTAAACCGATTAGGTAGGAGTAATTTAGAAGACACATTAGATTGACTGTACAGTCCTTGGCCTTTGATAAACTTTGATAAACAGACACTTCTGATATGCTCTGAAATTCAAAGCACACTATGATAAAAATACTATGAAGGTGAAAAGAATTGCAGAGTTTTCTTAGCTAGGGAAAGATTATAAAATTTTACAGAAGCCCTAGCATGTGCAATTTTAATCTACCCAGTGTCAAAATCAGACAAGTCTGCATGTCTACTTTTAGCTCCACTTAGTTTTATTCCTCTTTTTAAATAGGATTTCAATTATTGGGTCCAATCCTTAGGGGTTTTTTATGTGATTCACATCTAATTTTTTCCACAACATTAATTTCAGCAAAGGAAACTCCAGGTGGGAGTTATGGAACTGTGTGCATAGAAGCAACTTTTTTTTCTAACTTTCACCAATAACCAAGATGTAGCATGGCATCATGGAGGGTTTCTCAGTTTACACTCGTGTCGTGGTTTCAGTTGGGATAGAGCTAACTTTTTTACTAGCAGCTGGTACAGTGTTATGTTTTGGATTTGGGACATGAAATACGTTTGCTTGCACACTGATGTTTTCAGTTGTTGCTGGGCAGTCAAGGCCTTTTCTGCTCCTCATATTGCCCAGCCAGCGAGTAGGCTGGGAGTACACAAAAAGTTGGGAGGGGACACAGCCAGGACAACTGACCCCAACTGACCAAAGGGATATTCCATGGCATGTGATGTCATGCTGGGTATATAAAGCTGGGGGGAAGAAGAAGGAAGGGGGGGGACATTCAAAGTGATGGCGTTTGTCTTCCCAAGTACCCGTTACGCATGATGGAGCCCTGCTTTCCTGCAGATGGCTGAACACCTGCCTGCCGATGGGAAGCAGTGAATGAATTGCTTGTTTGCTTTGCTTGCGTGTACAGCTTCTCCTTTACCTATGAAACTGTCTTTATCTCAACCCGTGAGTTTTTTCTCACTTTTACTCTTCTGATTCTCTCCCCTGCTGCAACTGAGGGAGGGTGTGAGCGGCAGCGTGGTGGGGTTTAAACCACTACAACTTGTTTTATTATAAAAAAAAAAAGTATCCTAGATCATTAGTTTTTGATTAACTTCCTTATAAATTCCAGCCTTTTAAAAGCATTTAATAATTTCACTGTAAAAGGTGTAAAACAGTGTTGTTCTCATAATTTTAATTTTTTTAAATTTATTTCTCCTTGCATAAGGAAAAATGGTATATAACGTTGCCTAGTAAACCTTCTCATTTCTGTTCTTTACAGTTCTCATCACTGTTCTTTACAGCCACCATATTATTTCGTTGTCTCTTTTCTAAAATAAATGTCTCAATGACAGCCCACAGTGATGATCAAGAGCTATATATTTTGCAGGAACTCAGCAACTCAGGTGAACAACTCCACTGCACATCCAGGCATCCTGTAGACTTCTTCCACCGGGGACACGGTGGTGTCACAGTCCTCATCTATCCTTGATCAAGGACTTATTCACAACAAGCTGCACCCCGATGCCTGCAGGTTCCTCTCTATTATGCTCAACAAGGTCTCCCACTTACATGGTGTAAGAACATGGGCACAAGGCACCTGGTAGATCGCAAGTGAACAATATCAGCTGTCATGGTTGTTCACTCTTGGAGTTTTTGGACCCCCTGCAGTTCCCTGGTTTTCTCTAGGCCTAGCAACTCTGGGTTTTGTCATTTGTAAAGATGCCTCCTTGATGGTCACTCACACTTATTGATTAACACAAACTCCTCATGAAAGAAACTGCAGCATCCTCATTACTAAAATCCTGTTAACAACAGTTAATTAAAAGTTAAGCTCTACAAATCTTTACTGTGGCCCAACTCACATCTAAAGCACAAAACCATCTAATCTCACTGATGTACAATGACAATTTAGCTACTGTAACAAGTATTTGAGAAGGGTTTTGAGGAAAACTGGTTTTGAGATACCTGATTTGGACTGCTAACAAATTTACTGTCTTTTCTAATATCAGGAGTATCCTAGTGGATTTAAGGAATTTCTGCTGGTTTGTATTAACACAACATAAAAATATTCAATGCTTTAAATACTCTACTGATTCAACCATAATACCTATTACAGTAAGCTTTACTGGTCATTATTTTCCAGAGAACAGTAATATATCTTCCTGCTATCAAAGGATAGTTTTAGCAAGTTTTCTGCCGATTTAAATAAGTGTCTACACTGCAGGGAAGCTCAGCCACTTGGGTTTTTTTAATTTCTATTTTTGTTTTATATTAATTTTAGTTTAACAGTATGATTCATGGGACTTGCTTCTTCAGTGATGTATTTGTTTCAGCACTTTTCTTGTGATGGGTTGATTTTTGGTAGTATGACATTTCCTTTAGATAATCTGAGTAAAGATCACCCAAACTGTGCTTCCCTTTCACCTTTGCCTTCTGCATCTTTCTTTTTTAAAAACTCCAGAGCTTCTCACTGCAAATGAGAATTTAACTGAAGGCTAGTATCTAGATCCCCAAACATCTAAAGCAGGGAACTGTGCATGCAAAGTTTCTTGTGGCTACTGTCAGCAGGAATGTACATCTGAGTTGGAGAAAAAGCCATTCAAATGAACTGTTTAATTACAAACGTGCATACTTTTAAGAACTACACAATGTTGCAACATAGGAAGTAAAAACTTGCAGAGAGGGGAAAGGATCTAGGTCATTTAGTCACTTTATTAGAGAAAAACAAGTGCCTGGAACTAGACCCTAAATCAGTACAAGTTAAAGACAATGAGTACAAACTAGAACATATCAAGGACACACATGTTTATACCCCCAGACTACAGAATTACAAAGTTAGCTTTTCACAATGTCCATGCCCAAGAGCACTGACTGATAGACCATTAATGCATTAGTAGGCAAGTTGACAAATACTGTTATGCTAGCTAGGATACTATCAAAAGTCTTAAGGTCACATTGATATCAATGTAATCAGACACTTAACAATAGAATGCACAGACACAAATATCTGGTAAAGGAAAATTACTAAAGAGATCCTATTACACTCCAAGAGAGCTTACACTGGTTTGAGCAAGTACTTCAAATATTTAAAAACAGACGCTTCCAACTATATATACTACGTAGTTAAAAACCAATTAAATATCTTATCCTTCTATGATATTTTTATCCAAATTTAGATGATATTTTAGAATCTGCTTTAAAATGCTGTTTACAACCTGCACCCACAGATAAAATTGAAGAGGAGCGGGATTAATCTTTTTCACCTTAAGATGTCTAAATTTTTTCTAGTTGTACCAGGACCCCCTTACCATAAATGGAGAAATGAGCATCCCAGGAGAGAAATTCAACTAATCTATTAGTTCTTCTCTTAGATGGAGACGAATCACCCTTATTTAATCAGATGAACAAATCTATTAGCCATAAAAGGATCCAAAATTACCATTAGATTTAGAACCATATATTTTGAACATCTATGTTAAAAAAAAGTGCCTCCCGTCCTTTCTATCTTCTGTCTGAATTTAAAAGAGCAAAATTTGGATGCACATTGAGAAGAATCAGGATTTTTATGGTGTAATAAATGAGCAGGCTACTAAAATATATTGCCTCTTTAGACCTTTCGTTTTTACAGAAAACCTGCCCAGGGAAGTATGCTACAACCCCCCTCCAAACTTGGCCAAATCTTATTAAACAGAAGACGTATCTACAAAGCAAAATTAAGATACAAGTACATGATAGTCTACCTGTGCTAGCTTGATCTAGGTAGCACCCAAACCTTAGCAATTAAAGGATTGTAATGTGGGTTTTAGCAATGCTTCTTATTTATTTAGCGTGTATATCCAGAACATATAGAGAGTTTGTGCTTGGATTAACATATGCTAGAATTCATGCCATGGCTTCTGCTTCTACTCTAAGCTATGCAGCTAATTTGAAGCAAAACAAATACGTTAGCACATACAATTAATCATACCTTTGTTCCTCCTGTGTATCCTATTCAATGTCATTTAGCACACAGCCTTGTATTTTGGAATGGAGTTGAACAACACTGCCCAAAGGGGAATTCACAGAGGGAATGTATTTATGAAGGGAAAAGAAGTGATTTTTTTTTACCTTAGCAAGGAATAAGGCAAGGACTACTAAGCTGCACAATAAGTAATTATAGGATTTTAAAAGAAGCCCAGAGAAAGAGCTACTTAAAAAAAGCAAACACCAAACAGAAAAATAAATTCTGAATTTACTCACGGACACCTCTTTGCACTGAAAGCCCACCCCAAATATTTCATTTTACTCTTAATCCTTAAGCTTGTATGTATCAGCTTCTTGATGATCTCTTATCAGTTCTACAGTGGAAAGGTGGGTTAGGCCTGAGAGCTGTAGTTTCGGACACTGTGATCAGTGAGAGCTAGAAGTTGACCTAAAAAGTATTCTGTAGAAGTGTGAAAATATCTCCTGACAATCTTTCCCCCCGGAAATAATTCTCTTTCATCAAAAATTGAGTCTTTCATATGCAGAAGAAATGTGCATTTTTTATGTATTTTAAAACTGACTGTTGCTTGAAACAGTATGCTCTGTCTCCTTCCAGTGTAGCTAGCTGACTGGATAACAATATCTATAAGCAAAGGTCAGGGTAAAGACCTGTTTACGCAAAGCTAAGCACTGAAAGAGGAATACTTGCTCTTCTTCAGGTAGAAAGCCAGTTCAGGCATGTCAAGAATTCAAAGTTCAAGACTTAACTGTGAACCAGGCTACTCATCAAAGCAACTTCAGCCTAATATGGGAAAAAATAGGAGTGAAGCAGGAAAGAAAGATATTCCATTAGAATATGTACTTGCTATATAAACTCACAGAGGCTAGCTGGCTTAAGAACTGTATACAGTCCTTTATATATATATATATACACGTGTATATATAGTCCTTTTATAGTAGACTATCAAACATTTCGCTCACAGACCATCAGTTCAAGTCAGCATAGTTAAGCAAAAGTGAAGTCACTATGCACGAGCCACTGGAGAGCTATAGGAGTGGGTAGTTACATGATCTGGTCATAGCAGAAAGTCACCCATATCTCCCCCACTCGGCATCATGTGACAGCACATCCATAGAGACACCAGCAGTGTGATGAACATGAAATCTCACTCCCTCATGTTGGAACTCTTCTGAGCAACACACTAATGAGGCAGGACACACGTTGGATAACCTCTACAGTAATCATTTTGTAGGGCGGGCAAGGCGGAAAAGCTGGCTAGTCTTGTTCCACTTTCATTTACATAAGGATGGAGTTATTTCACTTGATTATGTCAGAATAACCCTGATCCAGCTAAGAAGAATAGGATAAGCAGTGGAATTCTAAAAAATATTGCACCTACATTTATACACAATGTTATTTAGAAAAAGGTGGCATGTGATGTGGTTTTGGACATAAAAAATAAAATACAATTTGGCAAATTTCAGCTTTTTGAATTGTTAAATGCAAAAGGTTGTTTTAAAATTCAGTAGGACTGGTAAAATGTTTTAGGTTTCAGTGTTCTTTTAGGTTGTATTTTTAAGTGCTGCTTACTTTTAGAATTTTTTGTAAAAACTTCCCTGGGGTGAAAAATGTTAAGATAACATTAAGATTAACAAGATACACTTTATAAGAATGTGTGTGGGTGGGACAGGGAGAAGACTGTATGTTGACATACTAAGCAAATAATGTTACTACTGACTCTATGAAAAGACCTAACAATCCACAGATTTTGAGGGCTGTACCATTCAGCTTTCATTCTATCTTCTTTAAATTCTTGACTTCTCAGCTATGTGATTTAAAAATCCTTCTACCAGTTTCACAACAGCACTTCTCAATTTCCTTAAGGAACTTGGAGGTGGGGTCAGGGAGGAGTAAGAATTGTTTCTTAAATATACAGTTTGGAAGAATGGCACTGACAAGACTGTCCTGCAAATGATATATTCTCCTTACAGTTTTTCCTCACTGAGCTCCAGGTGAGCTTTGCTGCTGATTCTAGCTGCATGCAAAATCAGTAACAGTTAAATTTCTATAAATTCCTGCTCCATAGATTTCAAGGTCAAAAGAAGCATTTATAATTATTTAGCTTGATCTTCTGTATTAAGAGAACATAAAATTCCATCCAGTAACTTTGTGTTGGATGTAGTTTGAGAAGCGTTTTTCTTCTAGTAAGATATCTGTTCTTGAAGACATCAGGAGAATTCACCACTTACCTTGAAAATCTGCTAACAGTTAAGAGCATTCACTCTTAAAAACTACATTCCCATCTGTAATCTTAATTGTTACGCATTCAACTTCCAACCACCGAGCCTTGTTATGCCACTTCCTACTACAGGTGAAATATAGAAATCAAGCATTCAAAAAGTGCCAGCAGACCAGACACAGCTTAGACTCCTTGTTTAGCAAAATCACCGTTATTGTTAAGTTTCACGAAGTGCGGCCTCTCAGGAAACTACACTTCCCAGCCGTTGTGAAAGTTGACGAAATCCATGATCCTTCAAACAAAACATTTCAAGCTGTCCAAACTGTCATTTTATGAAACTCAATGTTGGATAAATGTTTAAGATCATTTTGTCACGTGTTGCTATGTCAAATGCTGTGAAAGAAAGCCTATATTAACTCTTTGTGATTATCTTAATAACTAAATATTCAATCCCACCGTAGCTATACTTATTCTGGAGTCATCAGACAGGCAGCGGGGTGGGGGGGAAGCAGGAGTGGACTTCAGCTGCAAGTATTTGCAACTCATTTCACTGAATGAATCTGAAAAACTAAGCTACATGGATAGCATACTGTAAAAACTTCACAAGTCAAAATGAATACTATGAAGAAAAAACTAGACTAAAATTATTATTTTTCAGTAGTACTCAAAAGATAGGAAAACATGGGATTTAACCAAGGAATCTACAGATATATTTTTGCACCAACATGCACAGAACAAAGTAGAAGTACTGCAGGAAAAAAATAGCATAAAAAAAACCGTAAGTCAAGTTCACAGAAGATTTAGATTTATTCTCTTTCAGTTGTGGAAACCAAAGGAAGACTGCAATAAAATCATATCAGATCAACAAAGAACAGATTATTCGCACATAAAAGCAACCTCTGAGGTACTTGAGTGAGGCTTCCTTATAAGCAGGCAGCTCCAGAAGGTAATGCTGCCACTTGAGATCTCAACAATTCACTAATTAGAAGTAGTTCCAGGGCTGCCTAATACACTCCTCAAATGCTTAGATGAATCTGGGACTTCAAAACAATGAATAAGGTCTGGTTTACATGTGTAATTAAGGAAAGTGTAAAGAACTGTGAAAAGTCAGAAGTTACATATTTAGAATTGTTTTCTTTAATAGGCAGTAATAGTAGTAATCAAGAGGAGGAAATAATTTTATCATATGATTTCAAGCAGAATTCCTATGAGTGATGATTATCAAACTACTGAAACTAACAGCAGTAAATACATGGAGACTAATAGACTAAAACTACATTTGCTTATTACTCAATATGTTGAAATTACTACAACTTTAAGACGATTTCAATTAATCGATGTGTATTTCTCAACTGTAGGTTCTTTTGAGGCCTCCTTCAATTTGCAAGCACTCTAAGAGTAGCAAAGAGCGTTTTCTCAGAAACAACTCTCTTGGATGACAGAGAAGGGGGAATAGTTAAATCCAGGCTGTTTCAGGGGATGTAGCGGGGAGATTCAATAAAAAAGAAAAAACAGACTGATCCCATAAAAAAATATTTCCCTTTCATATTCTCACTGGAATATGATGCAGATATATTTTTGTGAGCTGATCAAAACAAATCATATCATCTGGAATTTACTTGTGTTATGAATTTATAGTTCAGAAAAGGAGTTCAAGTTGCAGCATAATTCAGAGTGGCGGAGACATGACACAATTGCTCCTGCAGGCTCACTACCTTGATGTAAAGATGTGGGTTGGTGAGTGTGTGTGCTGACCAGGGAACAGGTACACATATGATAAGATACTTGAGAGGCAAAAAGTGCATTAGTACCGAGATTTTTTTTCTGAAAAGAGATATTTTCCATTAAATAAATAAATAAATAAAACATTTTGCTGTTGTGCTCTGTTTCTCTGTTCTTCATAAGATGAAATCCAAGAATTATGCATTATATAATTTAGGGCAGAACCACTGCTGGGGAAAATTGTCCTCCTTATTTGAATCTATCTCAGTTACAGTCCTTCTATGGATCTGAAGCAGTATATTTGAGAACAAGCACAAAAGCATATAGTAACTGTGCATCTTAAAACAACACACAGGACTCTGCTATGCTATTGCTACAATATCTTGATGACATACTACTAAATGACCTTATTCCTGTCTTCAAGTGGGGGAAGAAATGAAAGACATATGAAAACATATGGGCTCACAGGCTGGCTGATATGTCCCAATGCTAAGAATTAAAATTGCTCATTTTTAGGCCCCTTCAACCACTCCAGTCCATTGCTTCAACTTAATGCCTCAGGTCTGTCTATTCCAGCTACTCTGAAGGGTGAAGGATACTTCCCCTCAGAACATAATCAGGAGGGTCAAGCATAGCTCTTTCTTTTTTTTTTTGTCCAAGTTTTTTCATTGGTGGCAAAACAGTGCCAAAAGGAATGCTTTGCTTTGTCTGATTCCAACTTGCCACTGATGTACAAACAACAGGACCCTACAGGAGCACAGGCTAACTCAACTCTTCCCAGTCCCGCCAGGAAAAGGCATCCCTCTGTCCCTAGCAGATATAGTCATCTGATAACCATCTGATTAGCTCTCAATGATTCGTGGAATAACCAGCCTATGGCAGCAAGAAGGAGGCAGAAAAAGGACAGGGGAAGGAAAAAAAGTTTGATTGGATGGGGATGGAGGGCAGAGAGCTGAAAACTTAACTGGACAATTGCCCACACGTGCATAAGTGGAAACTGCTAGGGGCCAGGGAAAATAGGGAGCTAGGCTTTCACATGAGGTAAGATTATGAAGGAAAAGAAGAAAATTTTCCACTATGCTGGATGGAGCAGAGAACTCACCAGAACTGAGCTGCTGCCCAAAAGGGCCTGGTTTTGATGCAGTGAGACAGGAAGCCCGACCTGTGCTCGACAGGGAAGAGTTACTCATTCCACACAAAAGGACTGTGCTTCAATGAGAGGGTTTTATCTCACACTTCCTATAGCCTAAAGGCTACAGCGGTTGTGTACAAAAAAAACTATTTAAGCTTCCTCAGGCAGCAGAGAAAATTGAGCACAGGTCTCAAGTATCAGCAATGAATACAGTATGCACTGTCTTATTAAGTAAAAGTGAGACACTGGCAATCTCATGTCCATTTGTATGTTTAGCGTAATGCCTAAATCAGTCAATAAGCTTGAAAATGTCCACTTCACCAAATAACCTCTAAATCTTGACAGTGCTGAAAGCTGCCCCATTTAATACTCACATGATTTATGCAATTTTAAGTGCACATGAAAAGGGAAATATGGGCAAAATTGGATTAGAATTCAGAGCAATTGTTCTTGTGCCATATCTAAATCTAGTCACACGCGAGGTGTCTGTCATTTTGCCACTGGTTATGGAGGGAACCTAAATTTATCATGGCTATAAATTCAGCATTTTAAGGACCTCCACTTGATTAGGTTGAATCCAGGACATAATTCCACTCAAATTGCCCACTAGAGAAGTTCTGCCATTTGGATCGTAAATGTACAATACTGCACCTGAGGAAGAAGCTGAGAGTGATGTATTTGTGCATCTGCCAGAAAAAAATCATAGGTAATGACTAGGTTCCTCTTCATTAGAATCTTATATCTCTATCCAAAAGACTCTCAGTGGACAGTCCTGGGTCCAGTCCTGTTCAACACATTCATCAATGACCTGGATGAAGGGGTAGAGGGTACCATCAGCAAGTTTGCGGAGGACGCAAAACTGAGAGGGGTGGCTGACACACCGGAAGGCTGTGNCAGTCTTTTTGCAGTGGTGCCCAGTGATGGGACAAGAGGTAATGGGCACAAACTTGAACATAGGAAGTTCCATCTAAACATGAGGAGGAACTTCTTTCCTTTGAGGGTGGCAGAGCACTGGAAGAGGCTGCCCAGAGAGGTGGTGGAGTCTCCGACCCTGGAGACGTTCAAAACCTGCCTGGACGCCATCCTGTGCAACCTGCTGTAGGTGACCCTGCTCTGGCAGGGGGGTTGGACTAGATGATCTCCAGAGGTCCCTTCCAACCCCTGTGATTCTGTGACTTCTCAGTAGGGATGTACCTGAGCACTCAGTACTACAAATCCTCTACTGGGGTATTACCGAGATTAAACAGTGTAGACAGTGAACGAATTCAGCACAAAGCTCAGGAAAGTCTTAAAATAATATGGAGAGTACTCCAGTGTTTTTATTAACTGGTTACAGTGTTTCAGGCTCTGGAGCTCACAAGCTCTGCCTAAAGAGGAGACATCAGAATAAGAAACCAAATACTTTGAAGGCCCTAAAATAAAAACTTTTAGGGTAAAATAGTTTTAGGGACAGCAAATAATAGCATGTTATGAGTTCTGGGAATCTTATCTTCTACAACCTGCTCTTGAACATCACAGTAGCAAGTGAAAAAAATATTCTCATAGATTTCACTAATGCAGTCACAAACCCCTAGACGCAAAGAGCTTCACTGGAGGCACTGGGCTTTGAATTAGGCTTCAAATGTTTCTTTAAAGGTATCCTTACAATCCCTCTCTAATTATTATGTTCCACCCTAACTACAAAGCTTTAAAGAGGCAGCAAGGTGTGTGGTAACAGCATTCCTACAGTCTTGAAGAAAATGCACAATATACAGCAGAGTGACAGAAGTACTATGCTGGTACTTAAGTTAAAAGTTACTGAGATTGGAATCCTGGCAAACATTCAGGGCAATGCTGTATCAAGCTGAATGAATTAATGTTTTACTAATGACTTGAACTTAAACAAGCAAAATCCTTCTTCAGAAAGGGAAAAAAAAGAAAAGTTCTGTCTTTTCAAAGAGCTTCCTAAGGGCCTACTGCTAAATGAAATTCTTTCTACTACTAAAACCAAAAACTAATTAGTTAAATCTGTAAAAGAAAGATTAACTGAAGAAAACCCCAGGGAAAACAAGCCACAATATACTGACTTAAGAAATTCTCATCTAGGCAAAACCCAAGCAAAAATCAACACAGGTCAAATTAATTCATTAATTTACTCTAACAGGATTTTCACTCTGCCTGTATTATTCCTGGCTCTTAACATCCTCTTCTTAAATTCTTCAATGCCAATTATAAAGAACAGGTCATACAACTTCAGAGAAAATTTGAACATCATCCAAACACAGTTTGGGTTAATGAAATAAAACTAATGTCTTCCTTTTCCCAGAAAGTACACAAAGACATTGATAAGGTGAGAATGGTCCTTACATAGTAAGATTTAGCAAGGTAAACAATAAATGTATATACAAATTCTTATAACTCTGTTTTCCAGCAGACTTGCTTTTCAGCCTGCACAATCTCGTACATGTTATGCTTTGCAAGACTAGGTCAGAAGACGTATCTCCAAGTACACTGCACTTTTTAAGAGTAAGAGAATTCTAACTTTCACAGGAAAACTCCAAAGAAAGTTCATTGCCTTGAACTAGCTTCCCTGAAGTGATGCTAAACCACCACACATCTAAACTTTTTTTTATGGCCGCTCTTCCTCATAACCATTTGGTATGAGAAAGGATACATACGTGTATTGGATCCCTTTTCTTCAAGCAGGCTTCTAATTCCCCATCACTCAATGGTTATATAAAGTTTCAGTTTCAGCACATTCCCAATGCCAGCCCAAAGTAACAATGTGGCAAAGGTAAGTTAATTACATAATGTAATACAAGTAAGCATTTTATTTATCCTGAACAGGCAATAAAATCCACCAGGTGTTTGCTGATTATACTGCTGGTTATACTGCTATGGAGAGTTTTTCTTACAATAGCAAGAATGTTGTAGATTACGATGCAGAAACTGAAAAAAATTGATGACAATGTATGCCTTCATTACCTTTTCTCCATTTTTAATCTAACTTGATTCTTAATGGATTTCCATAGGTTAAGACTCACTAACTTTTCTTGGTGGAAAACTGTCACATATCTGCAGTTTGTTTCAGATATGTTTATTCCTCTTGCATAAATAGTAATCCATTTTTTAAAGAAATCAAGAAACTTCCCAGAAACATTTCATCTACTGATCAAATGAACCTTTATGGGAACGCCAGGGACTCTACATTGTTAACTGACAAGTGGACTGAAAAATGCTAAACTCATCCTGAGTGCTATTTAGAGCACTCAGAGAAACCAGGTTGGGAAATCAAACAAGCTGAGCTGCTGTGAGCAGGGTTCCTTGACAAGAGCCAGTGTCCCTTCTCTCATTTCATTCTTCTCTAGACCTCTTTAGTCTGTCTGAATCAAAAATATTTGCAACCAACAACCAATATCATTTCACAGGCTTATTATAGCTCACTTTAGGAATTAGTGTCTTTCTACAGGTTCTCATGTCACTGGCAATCAGTGTCAGTCCTGAGAGTTCTCAATTCTTCCACTTAAGCCTAGTGTGTCTCCTTAATCCCTTTAATTCTTGCATTTTGACCTAATTTTAGTGTTCATTGTAATGCTTCTTTTGCTGCTAGCTGGGCCGTATTATGTATCATACAAATATAAAAGCTAAATTGTGGATTATTTTTAAGTAAACAGCCTGCTAAAAACTCATAGTGCTATCTTGAGCGTTATCTTCGTTGCCTCTCACCAGACCAGGTCAAATGAAATCAATGGCACTATTCAGCTCGGGAAAGCAAGCAGGATTCAGCTCCAAGAGCTGAGCTGGTCAATTTTGTTGTGAACACATTGCTCTTTGTACGATTATTCAGCAAGTGATCTCAGTTTAAAACTAGAAAAATACCTATCACCAGGTGATGGTGTGGAGAGATTTCCCTTCTATCCAACCAACCCAGCAGTTGGGATGATGATTCTACATGGAAGACAAGACTATTGGCCCTGACTTCACGGAGAACTGGAACCAAAATCTCCCCACCTTAAACCCTGATCTAAACCACCAGCCTAAAGGTTATTCTGGAATGCACTGCTCCCAATTGGTCTGTTCAAGCCATTTTATTCCGTGGAACATAGCAGGTATTATAAGAAAAGGAAAAATATAGGGGGGGGAAAAGAGAGGAGGAGCACACACAAAAAATGAGAATTTATTCAACCCATGGTAACAGCACTTAGTTGTAGAGTGGAACATCGGAGTCCAAGCTATGTTCAAAAAAGTATTTAAGAATTCATATACACAGGAGGCAAAGAAAAAATTAATAAAAAATTGGCCAGAATGTAAGTGAGGGCCCATTCCGGGGAGCATAGGTTCAAAGCCTCTGAAATAAAGGAACTGCATCTGAGTCTTCCATGTTTGGACAAAGTGCCCTAAATTCTGTATAAAAGGCAATTCAAACCACAATTGCCTTTCCTTTCCTAATCTAGAACAGTACTTAAATCTACCCCTTCAATTATACTGCTTTGCTTTTTTAAAAAATGACGACTAATCCAGGATGGGGAGCAAAAGAAAGCTTTGCTTTTAGCTAAAATCACCATTTGAACCCAAATAATTAAAAACAAACAAAAATTCTCTTGCTGAACCAAACAACTACCTTTTTTCCTCTCCAAAACCCATTTTGTTTTATCTGGATAAAGCAGAACTTCTTTTCTATGTATATATTTGGAGGATAAGGTAATGTTCAAGTTCAAAACAGAAAATTCAATCATTTCCAGCAGTCAGTCTAAAACATCAGTATAAAGAAACCAATATAACTGGTATAGAAGACAATGAAAATCTTCCCACTGTGATTAGTAAAGCCTGTACTAGACTTCTTATATGCCCCATATAATCACGTCTATGCAAAACATATAGCTACTCCTGTATCCTTTAACAGATATTAACTTTGCTGTGGCCTTGCAGCCACATTCACAACCACCTCCCCATAAACTATTTTTTTATTTACAGAAAGGTTTATTTTGAGGTTGTTTTTTTTTTGTTTGGGTTGGATTTTTGTATAAGCTGTAGTGTCAAACTACTATTTAAATCCCTTGGTAATACTTACAGTAAGAAGTGTGACATGTGGAAAATTGTTTGGGCACCAACCTAGAGTATATCAAAACAGCAGCAACAAGCCTGGCAACAGACCAGAATCCAATACAGTACTTGGCAAGTGATGGCAAACGTACCGCCAACACGTGATGCCCTCATTTTTAAGCCAAAGATAAATGTAGTTGATATTTCTTGCCAAGACTAGTGTGCCTAAATGCCACGTCAGGTCAAGCAAGGATGCTGCAGATAATTCCCAATGGTATTTTACCAGTCTGCTTCTTTAAGAACTGTCAGATATTGAGTCCAAAATGTCTGTTCCTACACTATTATTATGGCTCACCCAGGAAAACACATCAGTGTTATGGCTTTGAAAAGCAGCAATGACAACTGTTTTTGTTTAATAATTATACTCAGGGGTATATATATATATATAAACCACTCAGAAATTAAAAGCCTACCAGAATGGTGAAATTCCTAAAAATATATTTTTATTTGTAAAATGAAGGATAACAAATTAAATAATTATATTTCACAAACTTAATGGAAGCTTTCTCTAAGCAGTAGAATGGTGCTGCTTTAATTAGCATAATTTCTTGCATAAACATCTTTGGGAAAAGTCTATGAAGTTTTCTCAGAAATTAGGTTTAAAGGCTAACTTCAGGGAATTGGTTTTGAAAGATTCTTGCTTCAATGGGGATTTAATCAAATGCCAGTACAGGAAAATGGAGTGCTGTGTTAAGGCATTTAGAGATCTGTAATGAAAAGTTCAAATGAGATTTAGCTAATGATGTAAAACATCAGTTTCAGTTTGCAATGCTTTGGCTTTAAGTCAGAAAAGCTGCCCAAAGAGCCTGAAATTTTTTTTTTAAATCTTGGTTTTTTCCTTCCCTAGTGATCCTGACATTCCTAGAACAGCCATGAGAATCTGTCATTACTTCCCCTTTGAAACCATCCTACCCTTGAGGCAGTGTACTGCAAGGTACCACTTAGCAGCCCTAAAGAAGCAGTTTGGAGGACTCCACTTAAGCACTGAGCAGAGAAGGGTGTTAGGCAAGGGAAGGATAGATTATAGTTCAAATCAAGGCTGAAGAGGAAATGGGCTTCCCCCTTGCACAATCTTTTTTTTTTTTTAGAATGCTCCAGGCCCAAATCAGCATTATCTCTTTTTTTTCCACTCAAAATGGGAAAATTTAATGAAACTCACTCTATAATGCAAAAACATTGTTAGTATGGCACAAGCCTCTCGCAACAAAAAATACTGAGGCACATAACATGAATTTCTTCCATGGGTGCTACAGTCCTGGTTGATGGTTCCCCAAGCTTCAGAAGACAGACAGGGTAGGAGGAGGAGCAAGCAAGGCAGACTGATGAGAGCACTAGCCAAGCAACAAAAAGGTCAAGAACATGGTCTTATTTTAAAAATATTTGGGGGCAGATCACTGTTTAGAAGAGATGAATATTCCTTCACTGACTTTACATGGTCTGAAGTTGAACGTTTCAGAGTTATCCATAACACTTAAATAGAACAAAGAATATTTCTTATGTGAAGCAAAAACGAAGACAACAATAGTCCTTTACAGAGAAGCTCTGCTCTTCAACTGGCATTCAGAGTACTGCTGCAGTACTGCTACCCCAGACCCAATACCCATTGCCCGTCAAAGGAATGTTTTTGACTGATACTGCCTCCGGAGGCATGGGGTCTGAGCTGGGGTTTGAATTTAGTGCCAGCTTTGGGGTATGTTTGTGTTATTATACACAATCAGCAAAATTTGGCCAAAAATTTGCCTTAAACCAGTTCAACAAGTTTCACATTATTTGAAACTGCACATTTGATGAGAAAATATCTTCTACAGATTGGATAGGTGGGCATTGAGATCCATATTCTTTTTCAATTATTATGAGTTACTGCAAGTAAGTTTGTTAAAAAAACAAACAAGGAGGGCATAAATTGAAGGTAAATGATGGACTTAAGTTTTAACTGTGCATTCTCAGTGTTAGTTTCTCATGTGAGGAGTAAAAACGCCTCAGACAACTCATAAGGGATGTAGTGTGAAATTGTAGTGTATAGTTTTCTGAAACAGACACAAGAGCTCAACACACAGGAGCTAATTTCTGTATCAACTTTCATTCCATACGGATTAGTGCCATTTTGCATAGCTGAAGCACCAACTCTATGCATCTATTGGGCAGTGTCATACACATCCAGTTTCTCCAAGCTTTCAGTAATATGAAGTTGCTGCAGAAACTGCAGTTTCTCACTAAGTCTACCAGATTTAAGTTACTCTGTGAGTCTGTTTTTCACTAATTAAAAGACTCAAGCGTTTTCAGCTGGATCTTTTTCTTCAATCTAGTGAGTCTCTCAATAGTGTGCAAATTTACATACCACAAATACATCCGGGAATTCAACTATCAGTCTAGATTTCTGAGTTTTTTTACCACACCCCCCTGCCACCAGGAAAAAAAATTTCTGTTTTCCCTGCCTTCTGGTAGTATTGGTGCCTTTACTAACAGTTGAATTAAGAATTTAATAATATAAACATCAGGGTTCACCACTGTCACAGGCTTGCACTTGCTAAGAAGAGTTTTTTCTCCACCTTGTAATGGAATGTGGAGGCCACTTCTGAGGAAAGAGATTGAACTGAGACTATATTGCAACCTTTGTGAAAAACAAAATTCCATACTTCTTCAAGGTTTTGTTAAAATGGACTCATAACACTTTTCCTGTATCAACAGATCTCCACATGATCGTTTTAAGATCAAAATTCAAAACAAAATTCAGAACGCAAACTCTTAATATTAACTATGGCAGTTTCTTTCAAAACATCACACAGCTAACTCAGCAGCATCCAATATCCTACACTATCTTCTTTTTCTAAGTATAATAGAAATGCAAGGGCTCACCCACTTTATAGCAGATCATCTTGAGGCTAAATCCCTAAGCATGAAGAAACAAAAACATTTGTACCTTTAAAAATATTAGTGCTGATAAATAGCTGAATTGTGCTCAATTTATTTAACTTTTTAATTACTTTTACGAAACATGCCATTTAAAGCCAGAAAGCACTATAGCCATATATATGCAGGTAATTGATGCCAACAATAAGACTCTTTCAGAGCTTAAAACCTCAACCAGTTTCTTCTGGTGAAACCTCTAATTTTGGTTTGAATACAGCAGGCCTATGCTCTCTCACTTGTGAATTACAGTCCTAAGGGCTTTCTTTCCTTTTATTCTTAAATGGCCTTCCTTTCTCCTCATACTGAGAAGATTTCTGTTCTCTTTAGTTATACTCAGAAAGTTATCATGAGACAGACATAACTCCTGAGCTATTCTCCATTTGCCTAGGCTGCAGGTTTCTCCTTTAGCCAGTAAGTAAAGTTTGTCCCAGTACCATATTTCATGCTTTCAGACCCTAGGTCATGCTTTGGTACATAGCATGGCACTCACCTCACTCCTGCTGGGAGAAACAGAGCAGGTAAGAGGCCAAGAGCTGGCAGAGTGCTTTTCCCCTCACTTACCACCCAGTCTGCTGTTGCCCTAACTTGCTTACCACAAATGCTAGCCACATGTAAGAGGATAAACAAAATTCCAGATCCGCAATAAAATTCACACCAGAGCAGTATGATGACTTCTTATACTTGGCCTCCATGCAGTTGCCTGAGATAGCAGACTTGGGCCCCAGATTATCATCATTTAAGAGGCCGACAAAAGAGGTTTTGTTTTATTAAGTCACAGTATAATGAGTGGGGCAGATCAACCATCAAAAGATGGAGCTAGAGAAAGTCATGCTCTTCTTCTCCTATTTGCAGTTCATAGACTATGAACAAATATTCCAAGACACAGAGTATTTTACAGGCAACACTAGAGGTATGGGGCAAAATCAACTTTCTAATTCATGTTATTTGAAGAGAGCAGGGATTAGTGTTGTAGGTTCCCCTCGCTGAGGCATGAGAGGACTGAAAGATATAAAATACTTGGGACACAAGATGTGCCTTATTTTTTTTACTTATTCAAAATAACATTAGCTGAATAATATGAACAAATACTCATGCATTGAATCACATTTTGAAGCCCCTTCTGATTTCAACTGGATCACTTACAGACTATGGCACAATTCAGCTTAAGTGAAGCCCCACTTATTTAATTTACAGCATTAGGGACTGTGCGGTAGCCATCACAAACTTGTTACTACTGCAAAATTCCTGATACAAGAGACAGAAGTCTGAAGCGTGCCATTCTACTGCGGATGTTGGTACCCTGTGCATCTTTCACTCAGATCCTGTGTTTAGTCTCCTAGAATGATCTGGCTTAAAATCAAAACCACTAAAACAATAGTCTTGGTACAACTGAAATTCTGCCAAAAATATGCCTGAGCTACAAAACACTGGCTTTGATGTCTTTCTGAAGAGGGCGGAAATATAGCTAGGCTAAATTGCTGTATTTTCCACCCCTGTTACAGATTCTGAAGACAGTGCTAATAAACTTGTGTTATTTTAGACAGACAAATATTAATGTTTTGATCACAACTTAATCTCTTTTAAATACAGTTCTACCATCTTCAGTCAAGCAGAAAATCAGAACTATTCTGAAGTGCAACACAGCTCATTTTTCACTGTGTCAACAAATAGCCTCAGGAAGGCAAAGACCATCTTACCATCTACCTAAGTAGTCTGCAAGATGATAACGTCGTAACAAGTTCCAAAGCATCTAAAAAATCAGCAAGCACCTTGTTATCATAATGATTCTTTATATTATGAAAAATAGCATGCTGTTACAATTGACAGGCTGTTACAACTCTGCCAAGTAGAAGCAGATGTGGCAGGTCAGCTTTCCAATGAAAGAAAATTCTTGGTGTAGAGTTGGAATATATTAAGTGCAATTTGCTTTAACTACACATTTGCCACTAGAAATTGTTCAAATAGCACGGAAAGAAGTCTCACAAATGTTGGATTCTCAAGGAGCAACTCAGTTTTAAGAACTGCTGTTAATCAGTTCGCTGAGAGTAAACTTTCTTCAGCTTTAATTACTCACATCACATGAAACCTTGAAATATCTCAGCACTGAATATTTGTTCACCTACCAGAAGAACAACTTGAAAATCATGAACAATGTCACCATGTGGTGACATCCGTCATAAGAAAATGATGTTATTATTAAGAAAATATAGCACCCTGTGCTCCATTATCTTTACTTAGCTTTAAATTTCTCTAACCTGTAGCTCAGTTAAAAGAAAAGATTTAAGGAAAATAAGTCAAGTGTTACAAACTCTTATCTCACTACTTGTTCTCTGATGTAGCAAAAATTTGCAAAGACATTTTCAAAAGGTACTGTCTCTTCTGTGCTTGTTCAGCACAATGAACAGAACATGCTTTAATATCTCACTCCCAGCAACAACAGATGGTGATAAAACTGTTCAATCTGTGACAGACAGGACAAATCCCTGTTCACTGATCTTAATACCATTAATTGGCTGTGCTTCTTGTGAAGCAGTAACATAAGCTCCGTACACATGAGCTGAAAATAAGCTAACTTGAAGCATTTTTCTAAGAAGTATATTATTAAATCAACTATTAAAATTCATTGCCAATTACTCATAGAGCTATATATCACATATTAAAAAAGGTATTAAAGTAACATAATCTAGCCACCTGTTACCACACATAGGAATATCTACATTTAGGAATATCCACATTAAGTGCAGACCTTTGGATAGGAAATAAAAGGTCCGTTAAGGTTTTTTGTTTACCCCTTAAACTGTTCTTTGCTCTTTAAAAACAAAAAAAAAAACCCAACTACATATTTTTTTCCTCAAGCGAGTATATGCCAGTATTCTCAATTTGTTTTTATTCTTTCCTCCATATCCTCCACAATCCTACAAAATCATATTAATTAGGAGAATTCACATCAGTCACCCAACAAAGATCTTTGACAAGCCATTGAGGATTCTGTTAAGTAGGTAGAATCAGAATTTGAACTCTACACATGTACATCAGAGACAATGCATCCGTATAAACAGTTTTATAGCTAGAACCTTTAAAGATGTAGACAACCATAACTGTAAATCAAAATGTAGAATGTTTCTCAAGATAAAAGGCTGATGATAATTTATGTGTAAAGAGCCTGAATAGGGAATACAAAGGTAAAACTACAGAAAGCCCAGGTATCTGATTGGACTTAAAGAAATTAACTTTCTTGCTAGAGTGGTGTTTTTTCATTAGATGCAATTACCGTATTGACATCTCTCTTCGTCATCACCAGAAATAGTCCACAATACGGGAAAGTCATAACAAAAAACATATTCCAGCAGGTAACATGGACTTCCCTCAATTAAAGTCAAAGTTCTTAAACTCCCAAAGTATAGTTAAACTCCTTTTCTTTCAGGAACAACAAAAGCAAAGATATTATGAGTACTCACCACCATCTTCAACCATGAAATGAAAAATGTCACTGGTGGCATTGTCACCCCCTCGTAAAACATAGCATATCTTCATATCATCAATATCAGCTGGAAAGAGTGAGGAAAAATAGATTTTATTTTAAATGCTGAAGGTAGGAAACTGTTTTTATAGAAAAACTTGACATGTATTAAATAGTTTATCTTCAACAGATAGAGGTCAAGGTTCTCCAGCAGAGCTCAGGAATTTCAGTATTAATAGTGCTGAAGTTTTACAGATACCATTCAGCCTCCCTCCCTTTACTTCCCCCTCCCCAGTGCCCTCTTTCTTTTAAGATGTATTTACAAAAACAGCTGAAAGGAAATGTAAAAACATGGGCTCAACAGTTAGAACTATTTCATATTTTTAGTGGTACATTTTCTTAAACAGAGTTGTATCTCTACTAAGACACTGATTCTGTCATTCTTCATCCTGAGAAGTACTGTTGAGGTCACAGAAAATCTGTGGCTGAGACGGGACCAAAACCCAGGGTATTTTCTATGTGAAGTCCTACCCTCCATTCAAGAGGCAAGACAAATTAGTCCATTCGGTGGGTCCCCCATCACCTCTAGAACTAGATTACTTCTGGCATGTGGTCTGCCTCTAGGATATGACATCTCTACACATTCTGCAGTAGAGAGATCTCAATCACTTTAGTCCCCTACAAAAATGCCCTCTCCACCAGACCATCCTTCCTATCAGCATGTTTTCAAAGGATATGCCATATAATCTATATGAACTGTCATAAATAGTGCTCGAGCACTTACAGTGATTGACTGTTTTAAAAACCCAAACAGATGCAATTAAAGTAGACAGGCAAGACTTAAGTAAGAAAAAATCCAATGCACAACTTTGAATCATCAATTGCAATGAAGTATGTAAAAGAGAAACAAATATTTATTAATGTTGTGTTTTCTGGTTTCCTTGACCGGTGATAAGAAACATGTAATACATAAAAACTAATTTTTGTTACTTTCTTTGCAAGACTGCTGTTGTTAAAAATTCACATCTGATACTTTTTTTTTAAGAAAAAGTGTTAGAAATTAATTGCATTAAAGTGGAGCTCAAGTACCACCCAAGTTCTCCTCCCACGTTAGGGCATATGCATTAGTAAAAAGAAGCCAAAAAGCGCTTTTGTTAGAGCTCCTCAAAATCCTCACTTCCAAAAGTTGCCAGACATCTTCTAGAGCAAACAAGTTAAGAACTTTATCAGCAAATATATGTCACTGAAGAATCTCTTCCATAAATGTTTGAAAGTTAAAGATCAAAAATTCATGGGGCTGTAAAGAGGACGCAAACAAATACCTCTTCATGTCAGTGGAGAAAATAAATCTTTCATCCTGCAAACGCTTATGCAAGTACTCAGCTCTGCCCCTGTGGGTAGCCTTATCAAAATCCATAGTTCCAACATATATAAAGATAAGCACTTGAGCCAGCATTTGCAGGACCACCTCATCAAAAAAGCCTCTTGTCATCCAAACATCTTAATTTTGTCAAAAGAATTGCAAGGAATGACCTGTTTTCTGTTCATTAAGAACACGCTCAGAGTCACTTGAGCAATTCTATGCTTTCCTTCCACAGCTGATTAGGTTATGATAGTTATATTAAAACTTGCCTAGTTGTAAGCACAATTCATTATTGTACAACTACAGTGCCTGCTAAATATCAATGTGATATTGGAATTCTCCAACATAATTTTGAAATTCATCCAACATAATTTTCTATTAAAAAAAATAATAATTATCTCCACTAGATCAGAGCACTGATTTCCCATTTAGAATTCCGCAAAACCGATGTGGTTTTTAAAGGTTACATATATTAATATGTATTATTTAAGAAAAAATGCACTTCACAACATCATTCACTTGCCTCTCTGAAAACACTTGCCTGAAAAAGAAGATAAAAAGCATTACCAGGGGTGAATGCTGAATAAAATCATTGCTTGCAAAGTGCTGCATATTTGGTTGGAGGAGCCATGTAGGTATTTTTGGCCTCAGGAGGCTACATGGAATGCTCAGACATCAACCAAGCTATATTATTGCCAAGCCAAGTAACAACTGCATTTTGGTCATCTGACAAAGGTACACCTGGCCACATGGCACGAAAGGGAATGGAATATGACCTGTCCTGAGTATCCCCCCTCCTTGAAAAATGGGATATCACTGCTATGCAGTGGTCTGCTTTCATGGAACACCCACTCCATAATTCCACATTCTCCAATGTAAACTAAAACCCACTAAAAAAGTGGTAATCTGTTTATTTGCTCACTCCCATTTTCTTCTGTTTCTCACTTATCCTGACAACCATACTCTTAATACTACTCCCAGTTCACTACTGAAGCCTTACATTTAAGGAGATGTGGTGGTTCCCAAAGCTTAGACATGGTTTGGTCCCTCCTCATCCTCTTTTTTGTGCTAATACTGCAAAACTTAGGGCACCCCAGCCATTCACAAGTTCATCAGGCCTGGTTGCAAGATTTGGTATATCTGACAAGAACATCACTACAGCCAAGACGGGACACATACCAGTATGGGTTCTGTGAAATGAAATACAGGCAACGACAAGCGTTCATCTCTAGCCTTACCACCTCCACAACCCAGCCTGTCTGGGCCCCTTTAACTTTGAGCGTCCATGCAATTGTGCTGTCTGCTCACTCTACAGCTGCAGGAGGCTCCAAGAAACCTCATTTCATTTTTAATTAAACAGCTATTAACTCATTGCAAAGTAACATGGAAAATTCTCTGGAGAATAGCTAATGCTCCCCTTTCAACTAAAGTTACTTCATAGCCTTGTGTTGAGGCTTTATTTCAGAACATATGGCACATGTGGTTTTCATCCTATTTATACCATCTACTATTTTAGTTCCATGTAAAAAGTAAGTACCGCTGACATAATTTTAAAACATTTACATTACCTTTGAATTTACCACAAACACTTTGTGGTTAAGATTTGTGTAATTAAGGCAACAAATGCACTCATATTATTTCCCCATGTTTGGGAAATGATTTTGCTTTTACAGGTAGGTGCACTCAGACTGTATAGCAACTGATACCCTAGCTGTGGTATGACCATTAGTTAATAATAGTTTGGCCACTCCCGCAGCATTTTCTAAATAAAACTATTTAAAGGCGGCACTCAACCTCTAAAGATCTGGAACCAAATGCAGCCCAAATCTGTTATCCAAATTTCTATCACTGATAGAAACTCCAAATCACAGTTATGTGGACTGTAAGCTCTCCAAAGCAAAGATACTCCTTTATTCAATGTTTATCCAGTAGACCCCCTTTCCTGTTCAAAGCTGTCACAGATGCAATAAATAATAAACAGAACTAAAAAATATAAAGCCATTATAAATAAGCTCACTGTCACAAAGTTTCTCCGATCAATTATTATAGAGTTTAGCATGAACAAGAATGTTTCCAGTGATCTCAAGAAAGCATGGAGTATTGTGATACCTTGGGTGAACTGGCTGATGCTATGGTTGCCTTTCCCCAGGTGAATCAGGAAGCCATGGCGCGGACCCTCTGTGATTCTGATCTTGAGAGTAGCATGTAAACTGTCCCTGTCTTCCACTTTGAGCACCTTGCTGGTAATCAGAAACCCGATGTGACCTGTGGCTAGAATACGGAGAGTCTGAGCACCCTTATTTATTACAATTTGAGGAACACTGTTGTCCACAGCCATTATTCGAATCTTCATAGTCTGAGGTTTCCTTGTTTCAAACACAGTGTTGGGGAAGACATAGAAATCAGTATGAGTGCCATCCGTAACAGTGAAAGAGAAGCTATCCTCAACTGATTCTGTGCCATCGTGTTTGTAGCTGATTAGATTTTCATTTAGATCTTGTTTAGTGAAGGTGGTGACTGGTTTGGAGTTATTGAACATGATCCGACCATGAACTGGTATTTGAGTGAGGATAAATTTCAGCAATGCGTCGGGTGTATCTCTGTCTTCTGCAGTCAGTTCAAATGGGGTTATCAGTTTGTATTCATTTTCACTCACCACCAGGTTATGGATTGTGACGACAGGTTTCTTATTGTCCACATCACTGATAGAAATTCTGAAAGTACGAAATACAGGGTTATAGCCATCAGTTACCTCAAACTCAAAGCTGTCCATTTTCACCTCATCTTCTGAAGTGTGAATGTAATAGACTTTATTGCCTGCTAATAGGAGTTGCGTAAAAGTGGAGATGGGTACCCCAGGCTGATCTGTGCATTCAAGATGACCACGAACAGGTGCTCTGGTAATAGTGAAAACTAAGTTCTCATCTGGACTATTCAGGTCACTGGTGCTAAGCAAATCAGTAGTAAGGGTTACTTTCCCTCCTTCCTTCAAAGAAACTCCTTTGCTGATTACGTCTGGGAAGACAATATCAATGCTACCTATTGTCACATAAAAGTAGCGGTCAATGAGAGGATTTATTCCATCTGTCACATCAAACTTAATAAGATCACGAACTCCTTCTTGGCCAAAATGCACGTATCGAATTAAGTTTCTATCCACTTCATCCTGAGTGAAGTTCATCCCTAGGGTAATATTCTCAACTCCACCTGAAGGCTTTATTCTCTGCAAGAGGCCTTGTCCTGGCCCATATCTTATAATGTATGTCAACATTTTGTCTTCAGAATCTAAGTCAGTAGCCTTCAATATTCTGTTATGAATAGTTCTAGTTTCCCCTATTTCAATCTCCAAACCATCATTGATGGCCATTCTGGGTGTCTCATCATCTACAGGAATAACCATGATGAGTACTGTTTTCCTAATGGTATGTTTACCATCTGTGAGTTTCACCTCAAAACTATCCTCCTTTGTCTCAGAGTCATCATGTTCGTAGAGTATGTTGGAGCTCTCTGTTATCTGATCCAAGGTGAAGCTCTCCACTAAGACAGTTCCATTGACCAGCTGGTTCACAATGTGGCCATGCCTGGGAAGTCTGGTGATTGTGAACACTAACTCATCAGCAGGGATGTCTGCATCAGCTGCGTTGAGGATAGGGGTATCAATAACCAGGCTCATGCCTTCCATCACAACAAACTCTCGTATAAAGATTTCAGGCTCTTCATCATTTATCGGCATAATGACAATAGGGAAAAAGTGCCTTTGGGAAAAGTTAATGCCATCAGAACAGCGGAAAGCAAATCTGTCTTCAACAGGCTCCACACCCTTATGTATACTTTGTACATAAAAAATATGCCCTTGACGGAGGTCTTTCAAGGTAAAAGCACTTATAGCTACACCTGCTCTGGATTTTTCAGATCCTGGGGCTGGAGAGATGTTCTCTACATACCCAGATGTGGGCTGAGCAACAATAGTGCAGAGTATATCATCATTAGGAGTATCCACATCTTCAGCCCTAAGGTGAGCAGGAGTAATGACCTGTTTGTCACCTTCCATTACCGTGAACTGCTCCCCCACAAAAATCTCTGGGGCTTGACTGTCAACAGGAAGAATGGTCACCAAGACTGAAACTCCTTGAACAACGTTGCCCCTAACGCTCCACTGCTCAGAAAGGTCAGACAAGGTAAGGTTGAAGCTATCTTCTTTGGGCAGAAGGCCTATTTCACCACCAGTGTGAGCATATACGACAGCACCATCCAGAACATCTCTCTGGGAAAATCTCTCTGCAGGCACCCCTTGGACCAGGATATTCCCATGCTGAGGAGGATCCTCTACAATGAAGGTCAACATAAAGTCATCTGTATCCTCATCTGTGCCCTGAATGACGTTAGCAGTGATTTCAGCAGCACCATTCTCCAGCACATCCAGGTAGGAACCAAGAGTGCCTGGGGGCAACCGTAGCATAGGAACCTCATCATCAACTGGGTGCACGTTCATTTTCAGTGTGATGGGCACAAAATGAACCCCATCACTCACATCAAGCCTGCAAGAATCACTGTTGGTTTCAGCTCCACTGTGCACATACACCACCCTCCCTTGTCTAATATCCTCCAGGCCAAAGACAGCTCCTGGAATCAAACTGTACCCAGAAAGCTGCAACTGGCCATACCGAGGAGCCTGGGTCAGGATAAATCTGAGATGGGCAAGCTCAGTGTCTGCGTCACTGGCATCCAGCTCAGCTGGACTAAGGACATGGCTGCCTCCCTCAGGTAAAGTGAAGCCAGTATTAGTGATTTCAGGAGGCTGGTTATCCACAGGCTGCAGGTAGATGGTGAAAGTCCCTTTGGCTGCATTGCCAGCTGCATCTTGCACTTGATACTGAAACTGAATCAAATGAGGAGCCACCCCAAGTTCTTCCTGTGGGGGACGGTACGATATCTTGTGATGATTGATCTGGGCTTGGGTGAAGTGGGTAACTTCCACAGAGTGATCTTCAGTCAGCACAAGGGATCCAAGGCGGGCTCCATATACATCTGGAGGGTGGTTAGTGTCAGTGGGGGGCTGGGTTATTGTATAGCGGAGTTCACGGTCCCCTGAATCCTGATCTGTGTAACACAAGTGCTTCCTCCGCAGTGGGGTCACCTGCTGCTCTGCAACTATTAAGTGCAGGCTGCTGCTACTATGCAGCTCTGGGGCTAATCTGTCTATGGGATGTACCCGGATCACAAAAGTCTGTGGTCCGGAGCGGTTGGGTGGGTCATTGTCATCCTGGACTCTGAAGATGAACTGGTCCAACACAACACCAGGGCCAGGGCTGTGAGGCCCAACGTGGTGGTAATAGAGACGCCCTTCCACAATGTCCTGCTGCAGCCACTCTCTCACTGGCTTTTCATAAATTAGGGAGCTCCCTGCTAAACCTGGCACCCTCCTCCAAGAAAAGCCCTCATCTTCTTCCTCCTCTTCCCAGCCAGGAGGTGGCTGGGCTTGACGGAGGAGGAGCTGCCCAGCAGTGGGGCCAGACTCCACTGTGAAGAGCAGGATGGCATCCTGCGAGTCAATGTCAGTGGCACTAAGAGCACGGGTGGTGATGGGCACTGTTTCACCCTCAGCCATGGCCAGCCCTGTGTTAGCATTGAGTAGGGGTGGCTGGTCATCAGTGGGCACCAGGGTAATGGGGAAAAGGAACTCAACACGGTGGCGAGAGCCACCATCTTCCAGCCGCAGCACCAGGTTGTCACTAAGTGGAGACTCATTGCCGTCATGCTGGTAAATGACCCGGCCTGCTGCCAGCTCAGCCACTGTGAAGTGCTTACGAGGGGCAGCTGGTGCTGGGGTGTCCTCCAGCAGAGTAAGATGGCCATGCCTCAGCCCCGCCACCACACTCACCCGCACCTGCTCAAGGTCATCCTCATCACTGATCACCAGGTTGGGGCTGGGACCAGGGCCTGACAGAGGCCGTGACTGCCCCTCATAGAGCACGAGGCCAGTGTTGCGGGTCACCACAGGTGCCAGGGTGTTCATGGGCTTTACCACAATCACGAAGGCGAAGGGCTCTGAGGCAGCACCCTCGGGGTCTAACACTTCTAGCTCAAGCTCAAAGAGCCGCTCCCGATCCGAGTCCTCTGTGGGTGGCTGGTAGGCAATGCGCAGCTCCCTCACATCCCGCTGGCTGAAGGAGGAGACAGGCAAGCTCCGGTCGTCTGTGCTGACCATGTGCCCCTGGCCAGGGCCAAAGGGTGAGGTGATGTTGAAGAGCAGAAGCTCTGGTGGTGACTCAGCATCTTCGGCCGCAAGCATGTCAGGCGTGAGGGCGGTGAGGACAAACTGGTCAACCTCCATCATGAGCATGGCCAAGAAGCTGGGTTTAGGAGCCACGTTCTCAGTCCCAGCCCGGATCCGCACCAGCACCTGGAAGTACTCGCGCTTCAGCAGCGCCCCACTGCCCGCCGCCTCCCGCAGCTCAGCCACCAGCGGCACCAGGTCACGGTTGGGGGAGCCGCCGGCTGCCGTGTGCCGGTAGCGCAGCCCCAAGCGCAGGAACTCCTCGCAGTCCCACATCGAGGGGGGCACCGGGCCGCCCCCCGCCGCCTCCCCACCCGCGGCCACGGGCGCCAGCGCCGCTGGGGGATAGTTGAGGATCTCTCCGTACCGGGGCAGCCCGGTCAGCGGCGGCAGCAGGCCCACCCGGCAGCGCTGCCGGCCCGGCTCGAAGGCGAACTCCAGGCTGCGGGCGTCCAGCGGGTTGCTGGTGCCCCGCAGGCGCTCGACGGTGAGGGGCAGGTTGCGGGTGACGATCTCCAGCTGGGTGAAGAGCACCTCCACCTCCAGCACCAGGGGCAGCACCAGGGCGCGGCTCGGCGAGTCGTAGCGCAGCTGCAGGCGGACGCGGTCCCGCGCGGGGCTGCGGCCGCCCAGGTGGGAGTACTGCACCTCGCGGGGCCCGAAGTCGCAGGGGAAGCGCCTGGGGCTCAGGCGGCCCGGGCGCTGCCACAACGGGTCCTCGTCCAGCACGGTGAGGTGGCACCGGTCCCCCGGCTGCACCTGCAGCACCAGGTCCCGCGCGGGGTCCAGCCAGGCGGAGCGGCCCAGGGGCACCCGCAGCCCGCGGTTGGCCACCACGACGAGGGCCGCCTCCGGCGCCCAGGGCGAGGAGACCGCGGCGCTGCCTGGCGGCGGCTCCGGCGCCCCCACCCCGACGCAGCCGGCCAGCAGCAGCAAGCCGGCCAGCAGCCGCCGCGGCGCGGCGGGGAAAACCTTCATCGTCCTTGCCGGCGGAGCGAAGCGCCGGGAGCCCCCGGCAGCGGCGACTACGCTCGGCAGGGGCCGAGTGGCGGTCCCGCTCCTGCCGCCGGCGCAGCCCGTCCCGACCCGCTCGCCCCACGCACACGCTGCGCTCTGAGGGGAGCGCGCCCCGCTCCGGAGGGGAGCCCCGTGAGCCGCGAGGTCCCGCCCTGCGCCTCCGAGCGGCCAATAGGCACCGGCGGGGGGCGAGGCTCTCTAGCGCGATTGGACAGAGCTGTATGCCAATCTTGCAAGCGACAGTGGGGACAGCCTCCCGCTCCCTCCCCTGGCCCTTCAACAGGTTGCTGAGGAGAAGGCGCCGCGAAAGCGGCGGGGCGAGCCCTGGCCGTGCGGGAACGGGGAGGAAGGGGGAGGCAGGGGGGCACGGATCACCCTGCCGGCGGGGATCGCCTTGCTGGCAGCCGCCGCGGACCGCCGGGAGTCCCCGTGTCGGGGGGAAGGCGGTGCTGCTTGCCCACAGCGGAGGAGCGCACCTCTGCCAGCCGCGGGAGCGCACCGCCGCTCCCTGCCTCCCCGCTCCCGCCTTAAATCCTGGCTCCCTGGGGCCGAATTAGAGCGGGGCTGTCCCCGAGTCGCCGCCGGGGAGGGCTCAGGGTTTCCCTCCCCCTCAGGGTACGGGGCGACAGGTGAGCGGGGGGCGGCAGCGGCGGCGGGTTCCTGTCGGCGGCAGAAGCGGGGCTGCCCGAGGGCCGAGCCAGGCTAACGGGGGACGGGGGGCACGAAGGGGGAAGAGAAAGGTGCCTGAGGGAACCCGGGGTGTTCCAGGGGAGGAGAAGCGCCCCGGTGCTGCCGGCGGAGCGGCGGCGGGGGAGGGGTGTGTGTGTGGAGACCTGCCTGCCGGCACCGCCTTTCTTTGCGCCAGAAAGAGAACGGATAAATATCTCCGGGGCAAAACACATTAGTTACTATCCAGTTTCATTCCTCGGAGGTGACTACTAGTCACAGCGGTGGGGGAATAAAAGCTTCACGGTACTTCTGCCATCTTGTGCCTGCAGTTAAAAGCATATTAAGAATAGCCTGAGCTTGCAGGAGTTATTTGCCTTTTAAAATTCCTAATGGCAGGCTCTGATTTTTTATTCATCTTCTCTCACAGCTGCTAAAATTGTTTCTTGTTAATGAAATGCGATCCACAGTCTGTTTTTAAGAAAAGTTTTCTAACAATAGGAAAGCGAAAAACTAGGGAGGGGCAGATTCAAAGACGACCCACAGCTGTTTGGAAATGACTTTGTGTAAATTTGTGGTGCCGTCTTTTAAAATAATCTTTGAAGTTATCGTTCGGTGGGGAAGCAATATCATGGCATGAGATCTTGTTTTCTGTATGGAAAACTTGAATTTGGAATTTCAGGTGTGGGCACCGTCGGCCACATTTACACATAAGTATTCATTCCAAGTAATTCAGCTTGGTTTGGGGTAGAGGCGCATCGGTAGACATCTGTTCTACGAAACTGGATTATTGTAATTTGTGAGATACTCTTACATTCTATTACTGACATACCTGTGGAAAACTGCAGAAAGCTATTTTGTTAAGCAAGTCTATACCGAATTATGGACTGGGATGCTGCAGCTGCAGGAGGTAGTAATTCTGGGAGTTAGATAGCTAGTAAGTTAAGCAACACTAACACAATTTCTCTTCCCTTACGAGGCATTCACCCTGCATTTCAGTAAGTTAATGTCCTATTTCTAAGCCTCAAAGGAAGAGAATTCAGTAGAAAAGGTTGAGTCTCAGGAGCAAGGATCTCCCTTAGTTTCGCAAACATGGTGTTAGTATCTATTCTTGTCAGAGATGACAATATTCAGGATGGAGTGATTGGAATTGCCTACATATAACGGTCTAGTGTCAAGTCCTGGATTCTGTTTTGAAACAAATAAATAAATTAAACCAAACCAAAGCCAAAAAAAAACCCCAAACAACAAAAAACAAAACCAAATGACCCAGCACAGAAATTTGAAGGCACGTCTGCCTGCATGGGCATGAATAGCTGACCTTATTAAAGAAATGTGTATTGTCTAAGTTTAATTCCAAATTTAGGCTGTAGTAAAATGAAGTTTTACCGAACCAATGTTCAGTAGAAATCTTCACATTTATTCCCTTCAAGGGGGAAAGATTTTTCAAAGTAAACTCCCTTTTGCAGTTTGCCACTCAAACCACATGTCTATATGCATATATGCATGTGTGTGTAGAGAGACTTAGTAAAAAAGAGTAATAAATCACAAATAGCATCTAACTTTTTTATTTGTTGTTCTAACAGACCAAAAAAAATAAGGGATCTAATGAAAAGTGCACTTTTTTTTCAGTTTTTAATATTCTTAGGCTGTTAGGGATAGCGGGTAAACATGTACCTTTAAAATATTTTCTCTTTAGTGATGATGTGTTTTGAACCACGTTTGTAACAGAGCAATCTCTTCTCTGTTAACTGTCAGACCAGTATTTGTTGTGATGTTTATCAAGAGATCATATCTGAGACATCTCTCTTCAATTGGTAAAGAGAGTTAGAGAAATCTGGTAGATGAAGGAATAGCCTTTGAAATACCTGTGTTGAAAGTGAATGGAGAAGGGCATTCCAACAAATAATTTTTTGAGAGATTTAGCTTCTTAACTGAAAAAAAAAAAATGTCAAGAGAAGAGTAGCGAAGGCATGGGATTGACCCATCGCTGATACAGAAATTTCTTATTTTCAGTTGATACAGGGTCAGATTTTTTGATCTGTGTTGTCTCCATTGTCAAGTAGTAAATCTCCATGTACAAACAGCAGAAGTCCTCTTTATTTTTAGCAGTTGCTGTGTTGTCAAACAAGTCAGTGAGCTCTTGTGCCACAGTCCAAGTACAAAGTGCAAGATGTGGGTTTTTTTTTTTTCTTTTCACAGCACAACATAAAATAAAAAGTGCTCCAGATTATAGAGCTGATAAAAATTTTGAAAGGCTTTTCCTTGGGTTGCTGACTCGTTGGCTTATGCCAACACTTGTGTTCAAATTGTACTTGAAGAAAATTCATTATGGCTAAATTCTGATGTAATGAATAAAGTGGCTGGTATTTGACCAGGGAAAAAAAGAGTCTGCATATCTTTGCATGGAAGCTTGCAGCTCTGCTGTGCTACTACATTATATTTCTGAGTCTAAACAGAAACAGAAAGCTTTAAGACAAAGAAGACCTGCTCATTTAACAGAGTATTAATGAATAAAAGCATGCTCATGGAAATCTAGTGATGAGTATTTCTTCTGAAATAAATTACCTGTGAGGTTCAGCAGGATAAATCTATATTTTAAGACATCTGTTTATTTAAAAATGGAAGCAAATTGGTTCTTATTTTAAATGCAGCCCTTTCTGAGGGCATCTGACTTCTGCTTCTGATGGTGGATCACAGATTTATATTGCTTATTGAAACCTACACAGTTCCTGTGTAAGCCGAACAGGAGTTTACTGTTCACCAAGTCTACATATAAATTTATAGTTATCAAAGACTGCCCTCTGTTGATACAGTATAATCTTAACATCTTAATGGTAGGGAAGCCTGATTGTTGTTATTACATTACTTTTCTTAGGAGTTTTGTACTTAATGATGGAATTAATTCCAGAGATGCTCTTCAAATAGATCAGTAAAAATGAAATAATTTTGATGGTTAAATACTGGGAAAGAAGACTAAATAAGACATACATATGTCAGGTGTTTTTAACATTTTCCTGATAGCCTGAGTATTTCCTAACTTAAAAGTGTGAAAAGATTTGCCATCTCTTGCCGATGTATATTAACTGTCTTGCCAAGGAAACTAGGAGAGCAGGGGAAGAGGGTGGAAACAGCAAATGGGATTCATGGGAGCATTCAGAGACTTATTGGTTGTATAAGTAATTTTGCTATTATAATTCAAATATGAAGGCCACGTAAAAGCAAGGTGTACAGTACCTACTGCAGCACAGAGAAAATTGTTATCATTCACAACATAACAGGTGATTTGGTGTACAAAGACCAAAGAAAAATTCTATATAAATAGTCTGCTGAAACAGAGTAAAAATTTAAAAATATTCAGCCAGATGAGAGAGTGTTTCAGTTCCCTGTGTGTAGCTGTACTTAACCAACAACCTTTCTGTTGCTTCCATACTCACTTTTTCTTCTCTTGTTTCGTTAATGAATTATTACACAGGTGGCTATTTATAAATTATTGGGCATAGTTTTTTGCCTGGGTATATGCAAGAGTATTGTTAAACTGTAACTCTCAGTCATCCTTTTTCTGCCAAGTATCTCAAAAGGCAGATAGCTAACTCAAGAATCCTCTCTCTTCTTCCTGAGATGTCTTCTTCTTTAAATGTAGCATTGTCTTGAACCTCTTCTCTGTTTCTTTCATGACTTGTGTTTCAGTCCAAATACCTGTTGCCCTGCAGGCAGAGATGTTCCTGAAGAGTCCCACACCACTAAATCTTGCATCCATAGTTTTCTTTCCCTTTGCCTCAGGCAAATCTTTCCCTTGTAGCGTGAAGAAACTTCACTGGCTTCTGTCAGGATAAGGTTTCAAGACTAGTGAAACTCTTATACAGTCTGTTCTCAAAATTGTTTTCTGTTGATGCTGGGATGAGTGTAACGTTGGTTTCTACATTTCATGTACCTATAGTAAATATGACCACATGACCCAGCCAACATTCACTCCAAAACTCAATCCAAAATCACTCTCCACATTTCTAAAGCTTTTCTTAGAGTTTTGTCTTGGTATCTTATGATGTTTCTTCTGCTGCTCCCCCAGTAATTGTTTTCACCTGCCTAGCACTGGCATCCTGCCCACCTTCCATGTCTCTAGTGCTATTTTTACTTTAACCTTGGCTCTTTGAAAAGCTACTTTTCAAGTCAACCTTCTTCAAGCTCCTTCCCACTTTAGATCTCATCAGAAGCAATGGGTTTTCCTTTACATTTTTTCTCCTCTGCCTTTTGATCACTCTTACTTTTTGTTTCAAAGCCAAAATACAACTTCTTGATCTCCTATTAACAATGAGAAAAGACTTGGTAATTTACTTGAGTAAATAAGTAGTTCCATCAAGCTTCCTTACCTATGGTTTATGTCTTGTGTTTGGACTCTTTGAAGTTTTTTTACTGTGATTATGAAATTTATAATGTTACTTTTAAATGTACACTGGAAAACACGCACATGTTCTTTGATGTGGAGTGAAGGCAACAATAAGGACACTAAGCAACATAGCTGTTTTCAAAAAATATTTAGGGATGAGGACTTTTTGAGTCCTCTCTCAGATTTCCCCAGGATGAAATTCATGAGTGGTTGGAAATGTTCTTGACAGGAACTGGCAAAATGCTGTCACCAATGACAAGTTCATCTCAACATTCAATCCAGAATAGGTACATGTTGGTATGTGTATGTATTTTGTAAATTATAAATATAACTGAAATGGTGTATCAACAAGGAATCATTGTTAAGACATTTGTTACCTATAGGTAAATACTTAATAGCTGGTGGAGGTCAACACAGTCAAATCTTGCATGTTTATATGTTTATCTGAAGTGCCAATATTTTAATTCTATTTTCTTTTTATAAACTTTAAACTGTGTCTATAGTGGTTATCTACTCTAATTTATATTGCCATATTTTAATTACCAATCACTGAAATTCCAGAACAGTCAAGTGCTTATACATTTTATTAATGAATTAAGTAGGGAAACATTCCTGATACCACTTTATTTGAAAAAGAAAACAGAATGGAAGCTACTTAGAGGGTAAGAGATCCAATCCAGGCTAAGTTATTTAACTCCTCCTTTCCCACAAATGCCCTACAAATACATATTTTCTTGTTAGGACACATGCAACATTGTTTGGTTTTGGGTTTTTTTTCTGGTAATACATGCCTGTTGTTAGAAAAAACTGCAGCAGAGATTTATTTCCCTTCCTCTTTCTCCCTGTTCTTATACTTGCAGAAAGGATGAATAATGGCTTCTCAGGAAAGCTGTTTTGTGCTGTGGCTTGCGTGCATTTTGACATTTGCAATACAGGCATTTTATTAGTGTAGCCTCTGGAAAACATCGACGGCTGAAAGAGCAGGAACCACTTGGTTGGTGCTAGAGTTAAGGTTATTCAGCTGATGGTGCAATGTTCTCAGCTGGGTAGAAGGTGAGAGAGAATCAAATTCTAGTTTTCATGATAGAGTTGTTTATGAGTCCACATGTTTGATTTCTATATTAAGAACTATGAGTTTAAAAAGAAGGAGTTCCAATTAATTTCATTCTAGCACAGAGGGTAAAGGTGACTGAGGTGAAACTTTTTAGAGTAGTCCACTCCTCTCTATTGACTACCATTTATTATCTTTGACTGGTAGTGGTGGTGTTCTGGCTATTATGATTTAAGTGTTACCCCGTTAAATAAGCAAAGGAAGATATGTACATAAAGGTAATATCTTTTAATAGATTTAATAGAAATTACTGGGTAAAAATAGAAAAGCGTTTGACCGCATAAGCCTATCTTATCTCCTGGCCTGCCATAGAAACAGAGAATTAAGAGTATTTGCGCAAAATTAACTTTCTTATGATAAGTCTATGAATTAACTTGAGAGAGAAGTTGGGCAGTTGCTGTAGAATGAAGTTGTGCATGCTGAAATTTCATTCAGAGGATGATCTTCCTCCATCATGGGTTAGAATGTTTAATCGTTTTCTGCATATGTTTCGTGTTTAGCTGAACAATGAGTGGTGGGGAGAGAGTGTATTGCACCAAGTACTCACATCGTATTAAGGTAGCTCATTCAGAGAGCCAATGAATTTTTCTCTAGAGGAGTGATCTTAGTGGTCAAGAGGCTTTTATAACATGAGCATGATACTGTTGTTCTCAAAACAATTGCAGCAATATCTAGATGTATGTTACTATCTTTTTTGTGTGTTTTGGATGGCTGCTGGTCTTATGGAATAAGGTATGTTTGTCTGTGGGTGAGTAAGTTGAATTGTTGATAACAGTGCAGTAATTCTGCAGCTGACAGAGAATTATATTTAGTAATAATATTTAGAATTATTTGAATTCATCTGAGCCAAGATGTTGATTTTTGCCTATTAACAGAACTCTTTTCTATCAACTGAATATTTTTTATATACACCTATAGTATAAACATGACATACTGCACATTTTATGTAGTATACAGTCATGTTCCACAGCAAAGATTGTTAAACTAGGTCCGGAACTTCAGTCAAACAAGCTGTCAGATATCCCCAGACTGAATGCTTTTAATGATTCAGGACACTATGGTATGTGTCATAAAACGAAACAAATTCTTTTGAAAGATGATCCTGCCATCTCCATGTTGACCTTGGATAACTATTAAAATTGTATATCAAAGGGTGAAGAAACTGTTGTTTAAGCACTTAAGATGCCCTTCACTGTAATTTTCTCTCTCCTGCTTTATAAGAGAAATTTTACCTAATCTTTGTAGCTTCAGTTGTCATAATAAAACCACCCCACACAGGCAGTTTCATTGTATTATAATTCAAACAGTATCACTGCCAAATACACATTTTGCTGTGGCTATAAACTACTGGCCTTTATGTTAGACAGACACAGGCTGGGAAGTAAATGAGAACGAAGCCTGAAGATTGTGAAGACGACGAGAACCAGCATCCCTCCTCCCTTTTCATATCCAGTTAGTGATGTCAACCACTTACTATGTTTCCTTTCCCCATAGAGATTTCCCTAAATTAGCCAATGTTAACTTTACTCCCATTTTGCACGCAACTGGGGTGAATACACAGACATCTTAACCTTTTGGGTCTGATACTGTGACTTCCACTCAAACAAAGCTCGTATTGTCTTCAGTGAGTTTTGCCAAGATAAGAATCACAGGCAGCTTAAAATATGACGGATGAGGGTTTTGTTAATGTGCAAGTCGTATGGACGTAGGTGTCTGTTTCACCTGCATACCTATTAAAATTAGGAGTTTGTAACATTGCAAGTTGAACTCCAGGCACTTCTGTAAATTTGTTTCAACTAGTTCTCCAGACTTTTAATCACATTCAAATGAACCATCAATTAGTGTCAACATATACCATGAAATAGGAGCTATTCTGGCGCAACAACTATAAAAGCTCTGGATCAAACTGATTTTACCTTACCAGTAACGCGGAAGGTGTTCATCACAGACAAAACTCAGCAGCTAACAAGTAAGGATCCCATTTCAGGTAATAGCTCATTTTAGAGAGAAGATTTTTGAAGGCGTGGATAAGTACTTCATGCCTAACTTCATCTTTCAAGTGACATAGACGTTAACTGGAAGTCAGAGAAGAGCTAGGCTTTGTGTTTGGAGAAAGATATTTGCAGCACCGCCAGGGTACAAGTCTCTCTGAGAAAGGGGGCACCATGTACTCACCACAGACTTGGGAAATGGCACCTGGCTGCCCTTAAACAGAACCCCAAAACTTGTGCAAGGCAGTTTCAGGTTTCCCATCTCAATATGTATGTGCAGAGTGTGAGAGGCAGAACATGACTGCCTAAGCTGAAAGATCCTTTGGTCCATTCCTCTTTTCAACTTAAATTTTGGAGTAAAATGAGTTTGTGGCATTTCAGTAAGGAGGCAGTCTTTCAAATATGCGTTCAATAACCTGATATGAAATTTGTGTTCTGCGTCATTCATCACCCCTTTGGACATAAAAAGACTGTATTCAGGCCATTTATTTTAGGTGTCTGAGTTAGACCTTGCACTTTACTTCCTCCATTGACTGTACGTTAAACCAGGGTCTCTCAGCCACAGTAGGAGGAGATTTGAATCACTGTCTTCATATTAGAAACGAAGAAATTTTGGCAACTACCAGACAGACACCACACCATAGAGAGACTCCTCCTATAATCAGTGAAGGGAGATGGAGGTTAGAGCCATCTTGTCCTGTGAAAGATGTTTGAGAAGTGGTCATGTCCTTCCATCCCTGCTATGGGGAGGCTTAAGTTTCTGGCTTAGACTAGGTGCTTAACTCCTAGACTATCAAAATTAGGTGTGACAAATGCCACTGCAGTTTATCAGGCATTAAAAAGCCCTAAGCCTATTGGCTCCAGGGCTTCTATTTTTAATTCCTTTTAAAAAAATATTTTTAAATGCACTTCCACAAGTTCTGCCGTTTCATATGTACTTATATTTCTGAAGAGGCCAAATCGCTTCTTAAGCATCCTCAGGCTTGCATGTGATGCAGCTCTCTTTAGTGCTCTGATACGGAACGGAATCCAAAGCGCAGGTGTTGCAGCTTGTTCAAAGGCTGGTGCTGCGACCTTTGAGATTCCTGAGCAGCTTGTTTACAAGAAAGTAAAAACAGTTAACTATCAGTTTCAAAACATTGCCCACCATTGTGATGTACACATATTATGTGACTTGGAAAGCCAAGTTCATCCCTGTCAAGCCCACTGAAATCAAAGGTGCTCCAATGGGAATATGTTTAGCCAAATGGGCACAAAATAGAGAGAGCAAAGAGTATTTTGCAGTAAGAGTTTGTGGACCCACTTAATGACAGAACACACGACGTGCAGCTACCTTCCCCACTCTTAAAAGCAGTTAGCTATAAAATGTCTTTTCCTTAAAAAAACCTATTTGCCATTAAGAGCTCAATTAGCAAACATGCACTCACCAAATAATGAGGGATGGGGTCAGAGGCCACCACTATCCATAAAGATTACTCTTGCTACAGCACGTAAATCTGCAGTTAAGCAGGTAAATGAAGATCTCTACTGGCTACACAACAGCATCTCGAGAGATCTTGCCAATTGCCTTAGATAGCTAAATAAGTATTTCCAGTCAAATAACCTTAATATTTGCAGTATTTATGGTATTTCCAACTATATTCAGGGAAGTAAAATTGGCAGATTTATTTGAAAGACTCTCAGCTGGAAGGTGAGGTGCATGTGGTTGGTACACAGAGGTTTTTGAGCTGGGTCACCATCAGGCCTTCTGTGCTCCCTATATTTCTATAAACAGTGCTTGGACCCTTACAGGGGATGGCTGCTTGAAATGCAGCCTGTGATTACCCTGTACCTAAACAAGCACCTTTGTATCTTTGCCCCGTTTCCAGACGTGGCAGATTTCCCTGCTACTGTTTCAACCCTTGGTCATTTGTATGTGCCCATATGCCTTAAAAACTAAATAACTTTTTTCTTTTTTAAATGATCTGTTGACAGCCCATTATGGATTAAATCCCACACTGAAGGCCCAAATAAGCATTAAACACATCATATGTATCCATGGAAGAATTCTCCTTCCTTAGGGTCTCTCATCTCTGAAATCGTTTGAGTCAAGCAAAGTCTTCACAAAGCAAGTCACCATTTCTGCATGTGGTATTCCAGGCCGTTCATTTATACAACCTTAATCTCTGTAATGTGTTACTTTCCATTACATGTCTAGGTTTAGATTTGCTTTTCTGCCCTTTACTATAGACTGATAAGAGGTCAGTAACGAACACAACACAATGTTGCCCTGAGCAGTCACTCTTAGTTCGGAACCCATTTAAATGCCCCAGAAAGTTTATATTATTTCATCTAATGAAATATTTTGGATTTGTGGGAGTTAAATTTTTTCTATCACTTTAACTCATCATATTTCTTAAGTCTGTAACTGTCTAAGAATTTTCTTATATATCTGTTTTTCTGTGAATACACTAGGACTTCTCAGCCTCAGCGGTGAAGTTTTCAGCTGAGAAGCAAATATGTTTCTTTCTCAGATTTGAAATCAGCCAGTCCGGAATATTGTAAAACAATGGAAGCAGTAACATAAACAAACAGTCCAAAAACACATAAAGAAAAAGCACGTGTATGATATCTAGTGAAAAAACTCCCAAAGCATATACACAGATAATAAATCCCTGCAGATATCTACGAAATGAAATGTCATAGATCATGGATCATCCCCCGTGACTGCCTTGTTGTTACTGTTTTTGTGTAAAGGAGTGAGGAACAGACAGTGAGCGACATGCCATAAAGATCGTGAGTCATCTTTGTTTGTTTTAAGGAAGAGGTAAACCGGTTGTTGATATGTGCAAATAAACTAGTGGTTAGAGCACCTTCTCAGGAGGCACTGGAGGTGGATTTTAGGCTTTTGGCAGTCAAAGAAGACTTAAAAGGTTTCTCCCTCTTACCTGAACTGCCAGGCTACAGGACAGTTTTGAGACTTCCATCCTTCCCAGTAACACTAGACTAGCAAAGGGCCCAATGAAAGGAAGAACCTGTTACGATCCAGTCTAATGACTGAAGTCTCGGGTCCCTTGACCTCAGCCCTGGAAATCAGACAAGTCACAGTAAGGAAAAAATAAATACTTTTTGGGAGCTTTACTTACTGTTCACTTCACAAAAACTGTCCATCCTCTTCAAGTGAGCATGGTCCCACAGGATAGCCCTGAATCTGAACTAAATGAAAGCATCTCATTACACCTAACTGCAAGTGCCTACAGTGAAGGTACTTCAGTGCTCATCACTCCAGGCTCCCTTTGTTATCAATGGAAAGAAAAGGTGCTTTAATTTGCAATTCGTCTGACCTACTTTAGATACTACTTAAGAATAAGGTGAATAATGCTCTGAAAGCCTCTCTATCTCCATTTACTACAAAAGCCTGGGTGAGTAGGTCAGATGCAGCATAGGGATGAAAATAGACAGACACCTCTGAAAGAGCATCCTTTCCATCCTAAAGATGGGATCATTGAAGACCTGAGGGCTGAATTGTCCTTTATCAGTGCCTAGCTATATACAATACGGAACCTGAAAACATCGCTTATATCAGACACCTAACCTTTACATGTCTATGTTATTAATCTTTTCTGCTGTCTGCTATAAAGTGGGAACAGTAGCACTTAATCTTTGAGGAGGTATAATATGTTAGAAATTCTGAAGTGCCCTGAAATTATAGTAGTCAAAGTAAATATTTCTTATGAGAAGTAAAAATGTTTTTTCAGGGTACCTAGTGAAATACAACGATACGCAGTGCATTTCATAATGCTGTTGTTAAGTTTGTTTTTCTATAGCACTTGTAATTAGATGCTACCATGTCTAAAATTTTGCCCATTACACACCACAAAAGCACACAACTGCTGACAGACTATGCTTAATATGGAATGGGACAGTCTACCCTATCTTGTCATAAATACTTTTCTGGTATATATATATATACACTCATATGTGCATTATATATATACACACACACACATACACAATTTTAGTAGAGCTTATCCAACTAAACTAAGAAGCTGTAGGGAAGTGGGGCGGGTTAATTGTGTTGCCTGATTTCTGGTGTTTACACAGCCACCTAGCTCAGCAAATCAAGTGTTAGGAAAGGAGCAGAAAGTATCTTAGGATTAAAGGTAACTCTGTTAGATCAACAACATACCAAAATGAAATCTAACAAACTGTAAAAAATGGACTTAACAAACAGAAATATCATAATGACTGAAAGGCCAGAGTTGAAGCCTGTCTATCTATCTAGTTCAGCCAGGATACATGTAGAAAGGCTGGGTTGGCGTTCATAAAAGTACAATGGCCCCATTTAATTTTTGTCTACATTGTTACTAAAATTACTTCAAGATTGCATCCTGACACTTGTTAGAAGTTTGAGTTTCCTTTATAGTTGTGAGTGTTCCTCCATTTCAATCTGCGTTGTGCTAGTTTACATACTGGAAAATGCAGCGATATGGATCTTGACAGAAAGTAATGCATCCTGCTTCTTGGGTAATTGAGACAATGAGCTCTCCCTACTGCTACAGCTGTAATGCTACTGGAACCGTAGGCTGTTTGGCAATCTCTACGATATCTCATTGACTGTAATGTATAACAGAGACAAAAGCGCAGACTGAGCATCACAGTTAGAGGGAGCAGGAACTGTAGAAAAAGCATCTCAGCGAGGCTGGGTAGCCTGAGTGTATTCCCTGCAGCAAGAACTGAGTGACCTGTGAGGGAAAAGGTAGGAGGGAAAAGGCAGCATCAGAGGGAGTTGTCCTCATGCCCCCATTGTGAAATGGAGGCAAGAAGAGCCACTTCCCAAGACACCCACGGTGAGCTGGATTTGTATGATTTCAGATTAGCATTCTTTCTGTCTTCTGCCCCAGCTTTTTCCTCATTCCTGCTCCAGCATCACCTTAGCCCTCAGAGGCCTCTTCCCCAGAGCTGAATGGTAGTGAAAGGACAGTACAACTGCCTTGTACAATCTTTACATTTGCTATTGAAATCTGTGTCCTTTTCTTCCTACTCTAGTGTGTTTTGTCAATAGAATTATAAAATAAGCAAAAGTTCCCATGAATGCCATAAGAAGTACTACATCGTAGACTAACTTACAAACACCTGCTGAAGGGGCAGACGCAATAAAACAAATGACCCAGCCAATTTTTTTGCTCTCAGGAAGACCCTGGGTAGGTGAAGATGCTAGTTCAGAAGGGGACTTCTTAATTTCATTTAATGTCCTAGCAGCAACGTAGTCAAAATGAAGATGAAATAGCTCAGTTATTGCAAGGTTGTAGAGCTAGATCATGACCAACTACCTCCATAGGTTTGTAAACAGATGAGTTTAAAAAGCACCTTCCAAAGAGCTAGCCAAATCTCAACATTTCCACTTGAAATAAGTATGTTTGTTAGTATCAGAGTGCTTTAGAAAGAGTGCTGTTCTATAAGAATATTATATAAGCAAAATGAATTTGGAAATTGCACTTTACTAAAACACTTTGATTCATCCGTGATGTGTTGGCCTAGCAAAATATGATGACAGTTTTTGAAAGGCAAATTTCCTGGCAGTGATTCACTCCAGGTAACATTTTCATCTGGTCAAGTCAGCATTCTCTAACTCTGGGAGACTTTCAACCAGGTCTTCTTCTTCTTCTTCTTAAAAAAAAAAAAAAAAGATTTATGATTTTAATCTGTTTACACCAACTCACTAGACAAGGGGAAAGGCTCTGAGATATACAGTCGGAATAACATGTCATGGTATATGATAACATACCACACTTGTTATGTCATGCTAAAGCAAACTGCTTCCTTCCTGGTTAATCAGTTCTTGAATCCAGGCTTAGGAGCTGTGCTGCATATGTGCACATTCTATACTGTGAGATCCCAGCATGCTGAGCATGCTGTAACCTCTCTGTTACTGAGTTCAGGAGTGCCCTTTTTCTGCTCTTTCAGACTTTATTCATCTTCCTGTGTCAGGGTGGCCTGATAATTTACTCTAATTGAGAATGTGAATTAAGAAACAGAATTCATCTGACTGAACGTAGGCGTCTGCATTTGAGAGTCACTTTGGGTTCTCTTTAGAGATAATGTAATAAATGTTCCTAGAATTTGCTTAATTCAACTGTGAAGTTGAATCTAAAACAGGTCAAATGACCCTGGAATTTAAAATACACATTTTTCTTCATTAATTACAGTGAGAACTTAAGAACGTAGGTACCTGCACTGCAGACACCTAAAGACAACTGTGTTTAAGCCCACTCAAAGCACCCATTTCTTACTTTACTTAAAATGATTTTTAAATTATTGGAAGATTCCCTACAATACCACTATTGTGTTGGAAAAATGTCTGCTGTGTACTCCTACAGATAAGATCGAATTTGAGCCCTAAGCATATACTTTGAATAAAGAAATAGGAGCCTTGTTATACACGTATTTCACATGAATATTTAACAAGAGAAAATGCTGAGAAATTATATATCAAAGATCTCAACATGAGACAGCCCTGGACACTGCTAAATTATTTAAGAGTTATTTATAAATATACAGTAAAATAGCACTGTAACTTTTCTGAATACTTGAAATATATTTTCTGACTTAATGAATTTCAATAGTTTAAATGTTATGTAGAACATTTACATGAATCCCTTTAAATGGTCAGATCTTCGTATTAAACGCATTTCACTTATTTTATATTAAAGCTTCTTTGGTAAGGACTTCATTTGCAGAGCACTGAAGCTTAGAATCTATGATGTAGATCTCTTCCCATGCCAGGTGACTGTGGATGAGAAGTGACCTTGGGAGAACCCAGTTTCAAGGGCTGGCAGCAGTCCAAAGTATGCTAATTCATCGATGTAATGGTGTTCAGTCTGAAATCAGTGCTATGGGAAACTTTCCCTATTTCTGAATCAACAGCGAAGGAAACCCAGTGGGTTGTAACTCCTTTAATAGTATTCTGTAGAAACACGATCATTCAAGTAGCTTGCTGCCAGGAATAGCTCTCCTTTGGAGATTATAATGTACACCTTAAACTGCAGCTGTAATATTCAGAGGTCAAAGCCTGCAAATACTGTTCAGGAAAGATTGTCGACCTCTGCACAATTTGTGGTCCAGCCTTACCTCAGATAATTGAGTTTTCTGCACCCTTTTGCAATTTATGCCCTCATTATACCAAAAGGACAAGGACACAATAAAGGGAATTCTAATAGTGACAGGTAGAGTTATAGGACATATGAAATGATTTATAGGAAAGTACTAAAAGACCAAATTATGTACCTCTTGACAACCTTTGGGAACACGGGCTAAAACACAGGATATAGTATCACTGAGGAATGTAAACAGTTTATCAGGGGAAAGGAAGGATTAATTAATAAAAATATAGTTTGAAAACATGGAGGAAAAGGTCCTAAATATGACACATTTCCTGTGAAATAATCTACTGATAGGTAGATTGAAAGGATTATTGAAAGGATTAGATTCTAAACCTGCAGAAAGGAAAAAACATTAAATAGTAGTGATGAATTAATTGCTGTAAGTAGAAAAGATGCAGATATTTAATGCAAGCTTTTTATGATACTTAAGCTTAAAGGAGTAATCTGTCACTTATTCTACCCACTGTTCAGGGCCAGCCAGCCAGAAGATATGGTAGCGATGGCTAAGGTAGGCACCTACGGTGGCTAGTTTGTGTAACTTGGGCAGCATCAATACTTCAGTAGTAACTGAAATCTTTGTTTCAGTAAAAGGTGAATCAATCATGACATAGAGACTATGTACTGATGGATCTGGTAGGATGTTAAGCAGTACATTAAATTGGCAAAGGATGGACACCTTTAGGAAAAGGATCTTGCACAAGCTTTAGGGGAGTTAAGGGGTCCTAACATTAAATTTTTTTTTTATCTTTTTATGTCACTTTTATTTTGCCCAGGATAAGGTGATAGTTTTGGGCTCAGTCTGTGGTCTACAGAAGTATTTAGGATTTCAGCTTCCATAGAAAGAAATGAAGTTTAAGCTTCTAAGTACATTTACAGGTTCAACCTTTAGTCCTCATCTTTTTCCAGTGCCTAACCTTGTGAAGAGCCCAGCAGCCTACTTATCAGGAAAGAATCAGAAAATTGTAGGAAAAAATAGGACTAAAAAGGATGTCAGGTGGTCAAGTAGTCCACCTTCCTGCCCCAGGGTGGGATTAACTCAACCTAGACCAAATACCTATTTGTCTAATCCAACAAAGGAGATTGCCTGGGGAAGCCATGCAATCTCTGCTAGTCAATCATAAATAGAGACAGTGCAGATCAAAACCTCTTAGTCTGCCTCCGAGCAACCATGCGCATATGGTGCACTCAAGGAAGGACAAGCTAAATCCCAGAAAATCTTTAATGATACAGTCTAAAGGCTGAGATGTCAGTTAAACTCTCTTTGATGGGAACAGGTCCATGTGACATGGCACAGGAGAGACTGCAGCGATTCAGAAGGCTGCCAGTGCTAAAACATGTATTTCTATCATAAAGTCTTAAAGGACATTTATTTGCATAAGAAATAAAGCCAACGCAAAAAGAACGTTCTTTTCCATCAGTCCATCCGTCTGAAAATAAGAGTGTTAATAGAACATGTGCTGATTTGGGAGTAGCTCCTCTTATAATATTCTGGCTTTGTATGTGTGCATGAAGGATTAATGTTGCCCTCTAACTGGACTTTGCAGAAATCAGAATACACGTGTGCCACTACTAGCTAAAACTTTTGCTGTCTTTTGTTTACTGCTGTTTCCAGTTAGTGGTAAATTTTCCCATTTGCTACATTTCATACCCACTCTCATTGCTTTCCAAACAGGACTAACAGGACAATTGGCAATCTGGCTTTCTGTTTAGAAGTGTGCTGCTTGGGTGGTTTTAAGCAGGTCTCTTGTATTAATAAAGGGCCTTTACACAGAAAAAAAAAGTGGCGAAATACAGGATCTGAAGATGCAAAAGAACTATAACACATAAGAAATGAAGTCTGTTTTGTATGAAATATTACCTTTCAAAGCAATAGATATACAGTACCCACTACACACGTGGAGTTAGATTCATTAGCAAGCAGAGTTTTGTTATTTTTTCCTTCAAATTCTAAATACAGTTATCTGTATCAGTGTTTCCTACTGAAAAAAACAACACTAGAGATAGAAGAGTAAACAAAGGTTTCCTAATCTTGCTGAGCTTCAGTGCAAATATGTGGTTCAAGCTGTATTCCAGAAGTGCTGTTTAAAGCTCTTAGATGCATATCTTAGCAATCTTTGCTAAACTCTTGCATTACATGCCAACTAAACAATGACATCCTGCTTTTTGGCTGGAGGGGTCATATACTGTCCTGGAGTCATTCCAGGGCCGTACTGCCTTATTTTCCTGTAAAGCATCTAAAATGTGCCCGATATATGGCCAAAAGGCATAAATTTGGGGCTTTTTTTTTGCCTGGTTGCATACCAGCCCCAAATAGAATCATAGAATTGTCTAGGTTGGAAGGGACCTTTAAAATTGAGTCCAACCGTCAACCTAACACTGCCAAAACCACCACTAAACCATGTCCCTAAGCACAACATTTACCCGTCTTTAAGTAACCTCCAGGGATGGTGATTCCACCACAAACATGCTCATGCTCATGTCACAAGACATTTTAGTCCCATCAGAAAAGAAGGTTGCGAATGCAGTTCATCTTGTCACCATAGTTGAAGAAAAGAGTGTGTCCAGGAAAGAGGTGACGGCTGAAACAGAGTATTTTCTTTACTGAACCCTAACTTGGTAATCAAATCCTTCTTTTGCCTTCATTTCGAGCAAAAGGACATCCTGTTGCTAGAAGAATCTCATAAGCTCGAGCCAGCATGATCAGTAGACTACAGGGCTCAGAAGAGAACTGATTAAACTCCTTTCGTCTTTTCCCTTTTGCCCAAAGGCACACCCATAGAAACATCTCCTACTCTGCCAATTTGATCTACTTTTACTTCAAGCAATAAACTCTGCCCTAACAAGCAGTCAGACAGAGTGAATGGTGATATCCGAGGTTGATCAGACCACCCTCAATTATCTCTCAGGAATGGGTCTATCTGTTAGACATTGATCATACTTGTGTAGCATGTCATGCTGGTAGTATATGACCTCTCAGTAAATGTTGATATAAAATCTAGTTTACTTTAAAACAGAAATAAAGTAAAAATGCTGGAAAATCAGCTGTTTAGCACTTCATATCTTGACTCCATGTCCGCTCTCCCCCAGATGTCTTGGTTGGAGACCTTGAGAGTGATTCAAGTGCCTAAGCATAGGTGTCTAGTGCTATCCTGGGTGCCACACGGTATCTGAGACATCACACTGGTCTAGTAAATACGACACAGAACCTATGGAAGAGCAGCTACAGCCTTATAGAGCAGCAGAAGCAAGATAAAATACACAAAAGCATCTAAAAAAATGCTACTGGGCATGTTTAGGCATCTGAATCCCACCCTTCATATTATCTCAGATCCTCCTTTCCTGTGTCAAATATAAGTCAACTATTAGCAGCCCCCTCCTAAATACACACATGCCAGCTTTCTCAGGTGGTGAACATTCATTAGCAAAGCTCAAGCCAGAGACTAAACTCCTCTTCTTCACTACTGTCAGATTCAGGAGTCAGGAACATCAGCTACTATCATCTGATCCCTCCTGCCTCAGTTTATTAAAAAAAAACACTCTAAGGACTCCCTCCTTTACTCTTAAAGCAAAGAAACAGCTCAGCTGCCACCATGCCCTGCAGCTCCTTCTTTCCCTGCTGTTTGACTTGCTGCAAGTACTTGTTGCTCTCAGGGTCTTACCCTTCTTTCTGTCCTTCACTCTTACACCACTATGGGCTTCAGCTACTCTGCTATGCCCCCAGCACAGCCAAGTGAGAGCTGCCAGCATTACCAACTGAAAGAGGCAGAGAATTGAGCGCTACAAGCGTTTCCACCTTCAGTCCAGCTCAAGCCCGATCTGTGGGGTCAAACACCTGAGCTCTCATACCAGGAGGACACAAAGGAGCCCTTCTCACGTGGGAAGCGGTCCCAAGGATAGAACGTGGAATTCACTCTGCAGTTTTAGGATAAGCCTGCTTGGGCCTGATGAAGATCAGAGGAATAGTAGAGAAGTATTGCAGGTAATTTCAGCAGGATTGAGGATTTGGTAATGCCAGGAATGAAGATGCCTGACACTTTTTTAGAAACAGCTGGAAAGGGTTGAAATAACTCATTCAGATTTGACTGGATCATGATCTTTTGGTAAGTCACACAGATGCACGCTCAGCAGAGACGTAAGGGGCTTCTGAAGGCTGCCAAACAGGACTGTAAAACATAGAACGGAACATTGTGTGAAGACAAGCATGCGGTGAGGAGCGGCTACGCAGTAAGGACGAGCATGTCCTACCTTCTGCTGCTGCTCTCAAGGAGCAAGGGCCTCAGGTCTGCGTGAGCAGAGCAAATGGGAGGAGGTGAGGGATAAAGAGCATGGCAGGTCGGTGGGTAGGATGGAAGTCAGAGTTGAGCACCCCAAAAGGGAAGATCTCACGTTTCCCTTAGTCTTGTCTATGAAATGTTGAAAGTTCTTTAAATTAGGGGGGGAAAAGGAGACAGAAGGAAAAAGCCCAACGAACAGTGGCTAAGAATGGCCCAGAGAACTAGTAGAAAGTAGCTCTTTTCCTGGATAAAGAGTTGCAGTGTAGGCGGTGTGAGATTATGATCTAAATCTTAAGTGACTGCGTACTCAGATTATTTCTACCACACTTTTTTGTGTTAAGTTAAAAATGCCTATTTTAGAAAGACTCTTGCCAGCAGAGGGCTCAAAATTAGCACTTAGAATGAAAAGTAAGTCATTGTGCCTGTTTTGGGTGGGGGTTTTGTTTGGGTTTTTTTTTTTTTTTTGGTTTCTTGTAGNGGTTTTTTTTTTTTTTTTTTGGATACTAGAGTGACTAACAGCTATTATAGTTGATCACTAAAGCTGAAGGCTTGCACTTTCTTTTACATTTGCAGGCCAAGCAAAGGTATCAGAGCTTTATTTTTACATGTAACTTCACAGAATGAGCATTAGTAGCAGAATGTTTTAGTGCTTTAAACCAATTTGGCAAAATGGTTTGGCTGTTCCTGCCCACACTATTACTCCCAACTATCCTCCTCAGAATTTCTTTAATAGTTGGGATTGTACAGTAACTAAAACTTACGGTCTATTTATGGGTACAAGAACAAGTGGAAGGGCTGATAACCTTAGCAGTGCCTTTACAGTAGAGTGAAGCTCTGTTTTTTCTCATGTGCACGCACGTGTTGGCTTGCAGCCAGCCCTAAATATGTTGACTTTTTCACGTGCACAGACATAAATATCCAGTGACAATGACAACAGTGAACTGAGGTAGGCTTTCAGAGTTTTTCATTCCGTTTGGAGAGGCAACAGACAGGTCATCTAATTGTGATCCTATAGGTATTAAAAAGCCATTATAAGCCTTTTTATCATCTTCAAAATATTTAATTTATTATTCTCAGGAACTTGAGAAGCTTGTTATTTTAGACAAATATATTCATCTTTTGTAGTTTGCCAAGTCTTTTCAATTTAGTTAGAGTGTTTGTAACTTATTTGCATGTTAATTATATTCTAAAATTCAGAAGCTTTAACCCTGGAGCAATCCAATTTACACGCTTTTCATTTAACATGAGACAGATTTCGTCTGTAGTGGACCAGCACCACAAAGGAAGATAGAGATCCAACTCACCACGTGCTGTCGAGTGGAACTGCTCTGTAGAGACCTTTCTTCCTTTACCTGGGGCATGCTGAGAAGGCAGGGACCTGGCAGATGCTTTCTGATGTGCAGAACCATTGCCCACACATGGCATGTACTGTCAAGAACAGCATCAGTTCGGTGAGCACCACAAAGGAATTGGGAGGGTATCACAATTTGTAGTATATATCTAAAGCATGCAGCAGCAAGCAATAAAAAGTTACTTGTGCCATTGCAGCAAAGCAACCTTTAGAGCTGGCACAGCGAGGTAGTGTCCTCATGGTCACTGTCCTCTCTGTTATTAAGCAGAGTTAATTCTCTCAGCTCGATAGCGAGCTTTATTTTGCCTTGCCACAGTAAAACGGTAATGGTGCTTGTGGATCTGAGCTAGCATGTCCACTGTACTCTGTGCTGTACACCAGCATGCTGTGGGCGGGATTCATTCCCCTGAAAGTTAGCCATTTACTTGTGGTGATTAAATTAAGAATGTAATAATCCTAAACTCTTTCTGTTCTTATTTATAAACTTTTTTCATTCTATGATAAGTTTCACAAAAAGAAGGTGGGCGCTGCAGAGCTCCTTTTGTCCACAGCTGTGGGGACCTTCCAGCTGCCTGTAGAACTATGGCGCTATCTATCACAGGATACAAGATAAGGCGTAGAGGTACAGGATAAGGTGTTTCTTTATCCTTAGGTCAATATCTTTGTAGAAAGTTGCAACACTCCTTGGCTGAGTGGCAGAGGCGGAAGGGGACAGAAGTGTGCCATGACCTGCTCATATCCCTGTCCGGAGCTGCAGCTGCCAAAGACAGGAGAGCCACCAACTGAAGCAGCCAACCCGTGTTGCCGCAGTCAGCCCCTGTCTCTCTTGCCAGGGGTCTCCCAGCTTCACACCAAGGCTGTCTATTCCATGCCTCCCTGATGGCCAGGAGACATCTGTTCTGGGCCAACCATGCTGGCCACCACCAGCATTCTGCCCACAGTGACATGGCCACTACATTGCTAAGGCTAGTGCGAGGACCTCAGCCCCAGGGTACCCAGTGAAAAAAAGGGTGCAGAGCTCCCCTGCTCCATGGCTTTGGGTAGCTTCCAGCTCCCTGTGAGACCACCATAGGGTACAGGTTGGTGCTATCTTATCTGTCCAGTAGACTGTTAGCAACTCTCCAGCTCAGTGGCAGAGGAGGGAGAGGACAGGACTGTGCCATTGTCTGGTCGCTTCCCTGTCTGGACGTCCCAACTGTCGTACAAAGCAGCCAACCTCCATCACCATGGGCAGCCCCTGTCCCCATGTCCTCCCATCCTTGCCCTTGCTCACCTGGCTGCTCCTCTGCCAGCCTGGGCTGGCACATCCCTTTTTATACCAATACTGGGCTGGTGATGTTATCAACTGCCACTGCCAACGTTCACCTGCTGTGACAGCACCATGACATCTCTACTGTTCTCTGGGTAAAAAACTGTTTGGAAGGCCAGGCCCAAAGAGTGGTGGTGAATGGAGTTAAATCTAGTTGGCAGCCAGTCACAAGTGGTGTCCCCCAGGGCTCAGTATTTGGGCCAGTTCTGTTTAATATCTTTATCAATGATCTGGACAAGGAGATCAACTGCACCTTCAGTGTTTGCAGATGACACCAAGTTAGGTGGGAGTGTTGATCTGCTTGAGGGTAGGAAGGCTCTACAGAGCAATCTGGACAGTCTGGATTGATGGGCCGAGGCCAATGGTATGATGTTCAACAAGGCCAATTGCCGGGTCCTGCACTTGAGTCACAACTCAAGGAGCGGCTGAGAGAACTGGGGTTGTTTAGTCTGGAGAAAAGGAGGCTGAGGGGAGACCTTATTGCTCTCTACCACTACCTGAAAGGAGGTTGTAGCGAGGTGGGGATCGGACTCCTTTCCCAAGTAACAAGTGATAGGACAAGAGGAAATGGCCTCAAGTTGCGCCAGGGGAGGTTTAGATTGGATATAGGGAAAATTTTCTTCACTGGAAGGGTTATCAAGCATTGGAACAGGCTTCCCAGAGAAGTGGTGGAATCACCATCCCTGGAGGTATTTAAAAGGCATGTAGACGTGGTGCTGAGGGACATGGTTTAGTGGTGGACTTGGCAATGTTAGGTTTACAGTTGGATTCAATGATCTTAAGGGTCTTTTCCAACTTCAGTGGTTCTACGCTTCTAATATGTGCAGGTTGTTCTACCTGCAAGTATGAAGAAAGTGATGAACCAGGGGCAGATCCTGTCTAGGGAGCCCAGTCTGAAGCAACAGAAGTCGGGGCCAGAGACAAGCTGCAACATACATATGATGGGCTGGTCTAGGAGACGAGCTACACGTAGCATAGATGCAAGATTCATCCATGAGGCAAGAGCAGACAGGCACACCTGTGGAGCTCCCGGGGCAGTGGGCAGAGGGTGCAGGGATGGAGGTCCCACATGAGGCTGGACAGGGCAAGTGAGACCTGTTGGTGTCCTCAGGCCCCTGGCAGAAGCTGACAGATAACATTTCTGAAGATTGCCTGAAGAAGCATTGAGCTTGCACTGTTCTATATGAAACAGGATGGCAAGAGGTGTGGGAATTTGTCTTCTTAAAGACCATGAACTGGGCCAGGCTTGCTCTACAAATCATTCCCTGGCTGCTAAGGGCCCTTGTGGCACCACAGCCATGAAAAGACTGTCTCTTTTGCTCTTAGTTGAAAGGAAGCAGCAAAGCGACTAAAGTAGAAAGCAGTGAGGGCTGAGAGGAGAGTAAGTATTGCCTGCAGGAGATAGAATAAAACTGTAGTGTGGAAAGAGCAGAGATTTCCATTCTGTCTGGACAAGGGACGAAATGGAGCAAAATGTGGATGTGGTCGGAAGGGTGTCTAGCAAATGGAGCCTGGAACTGATTGAGGATTCCTGAGCCTCCTCTATTGTCGGCATTAAACACTGCTGGCAAAACGTGTCTCTCCTCCTTCCTCTTGATTTATGCAGAAATTGGCAAATGTGCTACTATTAACTCAAAAGGATCTAAAGAGCTAAACTCTGATGATGAACCGTATGGGTCACTATGCTGCTACATAATGGATTTCCTGAAGGGGGTCAGTTTCCTTTTTAAAAAGCCTAAGATTTTCCATTAACATTCCCTCTCTCCTCCCTTTACTCCTTCTCCTGCTAGATTAATAGATGAATAAATCTGCAAAGTCAAACATTCAGATGTAAGTAAATGCCAAGATGAAGGTTACTTTAGCAGGAGAGGAGAAGAAACTTCTGCTGATCTTGCCACCTGCCCATGTACTCAAAGGCAGATAGCTTACTTGTTCCCCTAACCAGTGGGAAACAGCTGCGGCCAGCCCCTATGTGTTCCATATGGAAGGCTGCCCTTACTCCCACAGAACATCCTTGTGTGCAGGCCAATCACAGATTCATCCAAGATAACAAGGGGAAATGTATAACATATTTACAGCCCAAGTGATCTCTCTGTTTCAGCTCTTTTCCTTCTCTTCTTCCTTTTTCCTCAGCGTTATCCGGATGAATCCAGTAACTCCAAAGGGCTACCACCGTGCTCTTTGATAGATGTGTTTCAATACTTCAGATATACTGGTCAAACTTCCCAAAGTCACTTTATGAAAGTGATGGCAAACAAAGCCTCTTCTTTTTTATGTTTTGTGTTAAGCATGTTTTGGCATCGGGTTATATATTTCTGAAAAGAGCAGAGTTAAAATGCATCATAAGATGGATGGGATGCGTATCTGTGTGTGAGGGGGAACCTTTTTGTATCTTTGTGAATATACCAACTGCCTTTATAAATGTATGCTACAAATCTTGTCAAGCAGGACTTCAGGCTCAAATAAACTTTCTGGTCTCTGATCTCAAATGGAATGTTTTAGCATGGCATTACGTGTTGTTAATTCGTGACTAAATATTTAACAAAGTCATAAATTGGGAGGCCCAATTTCCTGGGCAGAAGGATGCTACTCCTATCCAACGTTTCCAAGTCACTGAAGCAAATTTGATTTAGTAGTTTGATATAACTGGCCTGTGGGTAGCTTGATGCTTTTAGTCTAGACTACAAGCATTTAAGCTAAATGTCTTCTGGGAAGGATTCAGCATGTATAATCCTCACTGAAAAGACAGTGGGAAGTGCTGAGGCTCTCAGAATTGGGAATTAACACTTGGAGGGATTGGATCCTTATCTTTCAATAAAAGTAGAAATTATTTTTACTGGCTACTTTTGTGGACTTCCTTATTTTGATCCCCAAATGAAATCATCGGTTCCCAGAAGTTTTTTCCCTGTTCACATCAACAAATTGTTAAATTGCCTGAGAATCTGAAAACAGTTAAATGGTACTCAGAAATTAAGTGTTTTTATGATATAGCAAATGTTCCTCTCCATTGTGGATGTTCTTATACGTAACAAAAGTAAATGCATTAACACATTAAGGGTTTGATCTGTCTTGTTCAATTGTGGATTTCCGCAGCACAAATAGCCACATCCAAACCAGCTGTGCAGTTCCTTTGATGGTCAGAGGAAACAAAGCCCATTAACAAAGCTGAGGGTGAGATTCATCTCCTCTTAAAGCAGAAGCCTACATTTGGGTAGATGAACCTCATTTCAATGGTTAGATCTCCACTGACTGCATTAGGAATTCAAAAGTATCAGATATAGATACGCATAATCAGTTAGATGGATCCCATGTATGCTGTCTTTAAAACATGGTCCTGCATAAGCAGTGGTACCCCAGAGCTTTCTCTTTTGCAGAAGACATTTCTGAGTCAAGGCTTTATGGATATGCAAGCGTATACATTATTGATGGAAGACAAAGATGGAAGCTTCCCACTATGTTTAGGTGGATCTATAGACAGAAGGCAGGATACATCTGGTCCATTTTTAGCTAGCTAGAAATTAGCACCTAGACAATATTAAACACCTTGACTCTCTCAGTGGAAAGAGACACTAACAGGGGGTAATTTATCCTGCCTCCATTAACACTTGTTCTAGGATAAGGTGAATCTAGGCAACGTGCCTAGATTGCACGTACAACTGCTAGATGATCAACATTACGTGGGATGTGTCCCACCTACAAATCCTGTTCTATCTCCTATTTGCATGTGGTGGCATTTTAAAGTCACCACCTGCGCACCTCCTGTAGATGTTTTACAACTATTCCGGTCCCCACTGCAGCCTTTACAGCTTTCATTCCTGGCGTATTTTCTCTCAAACCCCTAGTTAAGACTTCCTCCTTTGTCCAGTTGCTCTTTGTTTGCAACCATACTCTCAAATCTATGATCCTACGTATACAAATCTGTCTGAATTTTGCTGTAAACCTTTCAGAGCATCTTTTTGCTGCCTACAGGGATTCAGTTTTATAAATAATATACATTGCTGCTTCATTTTAACATGACTCTGGAGTTAAAAGGAATATGTGCACTACAACAAATGCTGAGGAATATCATGCAATAGAAGTGCAAGTGAGAGAAAATAAACTGAGTGGTGGAAGGGGACCTCTTCCAGTAAGTGAATGCATGAGAACAGAAGACCCTGAGGTGGGAACAAAAGATTGTATTCCCAAAATTTAGAGATAAGCAAATGTAAAATGCAACATTCTGAAACTTGGAGCTCTTATTTAGATCTTTATAATTGCTTTCTTTAGACCGGAGGGGCAGATAATATTGCTGCCCAACCTTAAAGCAGCCCATGCTCACTTTAGAACTCTTCAGAAGTTCATAACATGATATGATTAGCAAACATTTTCTCAGCTGCCTTGCTGCATGTACCACACACACAGAGCCTGTTCTTAGGCTCGCAGGGTGATGCCAGAAATCAAACAAACTCCAGCACAATCTTTCAAAAGACATTTGAATGATAAAATAAGATTAGTCTCTGGCAAAACATTATAAAAGGCATTTTCTATGATCAGAGAAAGATGCAAAAAATGTCAGCTCTAAAGACCAAACCTCTCTCTCCTGATAAGCACATCAGGAATGGGACAGTCTACTGGGTTCTACATTACCACCCCTCTTTCACGCTGATGTGGAAGACGTAGAAGACATCTTTAGGAAAAAGTGAGAAGCTCATCCTGAATGGTCTGTAAGTCCTTGTTCTCTTAGTGGAAATATTTGTCAAGGGTATCAGTGAACTCCAACATTGCTAATTCATGTAGAGAAGGCTCCTGCTAGCCCTCGGCCAGCCAGTTAAATGTGCCTGGTTGTAAACCAGTACCTAATGCTGAAAGAAAGGGAGCAATCACATTAGTCACTGAAAGATGGTATGAAAGACTTGAGGTGGTTTGAAACTAACTGGTCTGGTTTAAGTTTGTGTTTCTAAGTAAAATAAAAGGGTCCCTGAACTTGTGCACTGCCATGCCTTGTCTTCTACACAGATACTGGCTCTCTGGCTTTGTGTTCTGCTACTCAGAGTAGATGTCTCCAAGGTGTAGTTTGGGCCTGGTTTTGGAGGCAGTTCAGTGCCAGGAACTCTTCCAGTGAACACCTTTGCATGCCCTTCAGCCACACTGCAGGCACCATAGCACTGTTATTGCAGATATTTCGAACAGGAAGTATAACAACGACCTTGTTCGTTTGAGTGTCGTTGTCTTAGGACCATAGAGGAAGCTGGTGGTGTGGCATATCCCAGGATAATCTGTTGTAGAGGGGGTTAGCCCTAAGTGGTGCGGACATGAGACATCTGAACCCAGCGGTCACTCCCCAGAACTGATGCCAAAGATGCAGCTTTGTGTGAGCGGTGCTGGTTAGAGGGAGGTGAAAACGAAGGATGGATTCAGTCATCTGAGCTCTATGCTCTAGTGACAACCCTGTTTCCAGTATGTCAGGTGCTCAGCAACAAGTGCAGACATACCACTGGTAGCACAGCCAGTGTCCGCAGAACAACAGAGTTTCCCAGGACAGAGCAATGCCTTAGGCGAAGTCTTCTTTAAGCAGTGCAGTGTAGCCACTGGTCCTGCTAATTCTCAGCAAATAAGTTAACATTCCAAACACAACATGTAAAAATAATGAACCTAAAGCTTGTCAGGTAAAATTTTGCTGCGGTTTTTCCACTTTTTAGAAAGGATGCTGTCTCATTCTGGAAGATAAGATCCTTTACCAAAATAAGAAAATAAATATAAAAGCTAGTAATTTCATTTTGATAGCTGCCTAGAGTGACATTGTGAGATCAAATGCTATTACAGCTCTTCTCATTTTAATGTGGCATGTACAGTTATTCGCTGGTCCTATGGCTACAAATTCTTAACGGGATGAAAATTAGATGCAACTACTTCACAGTAATATGCTCCATGTGTGCTACTGAGTCTATCTGGCCTCATACCCAGGTGTCTAGTCTTCTTCGTGACACTTAAGACAAGCCTGAACTGAAAGGGCAATGCCAATAATAGAATGAATAAAGTAGCTCTGCGGTCCTGTAGAAAGAATTTAGAGAACAAAGATTTTCCTTCAGTTTATGTGGTGTGGACTTGTAGCATTACATTATTGCTTTTATTTCCTATCTCTTAAATGCTCAGTCATTAGCCGTGAAAGCTGGAAAGGTCTTTTCACTTGACTGCACGATTCCAAAAAAATGACACTGTTTCATGCAAGTCTTAGCAGGAAATGGAAAATTGTAATTTCAGTAAAGAAATGAAAAAAACCTTACCGTACTTGCAGTCTCTATTTTGTTTGAACTATTTTTGTGTTAATTGTAGAACTCTATTTTATTTGGGAATAATAGTGATGTCCTTAAATACTTTGATCATATAAATGTAGATAAGCTGATTTATCATGTAGAATAATTTATATGGCTGAAACATCAGTTTTCAGATGTTAAAATTCATAAGCTAATGCAATTCCTACTAGTTAGATGAATTAGACGTAAACATATGTATTCTGAGCACAACTGCTATTTCTGTCTTACTGATAATTTCACCTTTTCCATTGCAGAAAAAACGGCTACTACTACAGTTTCTTTTATTTTACATATAATTAAAATAATTCAAAGCCTTCTTATTGTCCACAGGTACACTGACAAACTCTTTATACTCACCTGTTTTTGCTTCTCTTGGCATGTTCCCACAATGACTAGATTCTAATTTACATTCATGCCTATCAACTTTCTTTTTTCCCCCTTCATTTTTACATTTCCATTTCTCTTTCTTATCTGTGTTCCATTTTCTTCCTGAGGCTAACTGTTGTTGTGTTTTCAGGTTTTTTTAAAGAATAGGATTGTCTCTTTTTTGCTTTTCCAAATCTTGGTTTTAGAATATCAAATAAAAAGTAAACATTTTTTTCCAAGTATTATTTTTTTCCCTTTCCTACACCTCATTCATTCAGTTCGCGATCTTTCTTAACTCTGTGAGTAGTATAAATCATTGTGGCTTTGTTTTCACAGCTGAAAATAACCAAGCAATGCTCACTTTCACTGGCTGGCTCTTAGCTCAGTACCTCCTTATCTGTCCTGAAGAGCTCTCACTCACCAATTGCCCTTCTCAGGTCTAGGACTTTGCAATTAGGAGACTGTCATCTCTACAGTTTGAAAATTCCAAGGATGATTTAATATTAGCAACATAATGACCTTCAAACATTTCCTTTCAGCTTGAAGTCCCTCACAGTGCCACGACAGATAGATGCTACACGCCCCCGCCCCCCAAAAAAAAACAAACCCAAAACAAACACATCAAAAAATGAGTTGGATTGTTCTTCTGTCTGACTTGCATGCACCTGATGGGCTACAGACATCTCTGCATTTGTTAGAACTCTAGCGTGTAAAGATTTGGGGTAACTTGGTCCTCAGTTATCTTTGCCTCAGGAAAGGTAATTCTACTTTTTACATGATGTGCTACCTCTGTTCCCACATTTTAATCTCTGGATCTTTTCCTAAGCAGATCTTGGGCAGTGACTGTAACATTCTAATCAACAGAAAAGCTTGCTATATTCTAGCATTGCTAACAAGATTTTTTTTAAAACTCAGCTATTCCAGTTCTTCATTTTCATCACCTAGATGCCTTAGCAAGCATGAAAAGGGAATTTTATTTTTATTTTTATTTTTACTTTTGATTTTACTTTTATTTCTATTTTTTAATTTTAATTTTAATTTTTAAAAGGATGTTTGTAACAGTTTTTCCAGTATTAGAAATGCTCATTATATCTTCTGAAAAAAAGGAGTTGCATTCTGAATCTTGGATAGATTTTGTGGCCTCTGCTGTCAGAACAGCATGATGACAGCTGCCCATCCCACTCCTTCCTCAGTGGAGAACTGCAAGCACACTCAATCACATTTTGCTTATACACCTTTAGTAAAGCAATGAGATTTTCTATGTAAGTACAGCATTTTGAAGCATCTGAATATTGTTAGTTTCAAGCCATTTACGTGCTTAGGGCAAGAGTAGTTAGGCCTATATTTAAATTCTTCATGAGAATGCCATCTCATACCATGGATATGTTTTCACATTACACCCCCACTGAACTCTACAGAAGAGTAAAGATGCTATCTGAGAAAGAAAAAGTGAGCCAGCTGCCCAAATGCTTTCAGCTAAATAGAGCACCTGATGAGTGGTTTTGTCATATGCTATTTTGAGAATTACAGCTCGGAATAAATGAAAAGATAAATAGACGGGATACAACAGGACTGCCAGGAATGTCCGTCCTGACAAGACGTGGCCCTAAGGTCTGTCATTATTGTTATCATTCTCTATGAAATTCTGTAGCAGTAAACTATGATTTATCATTTTCAAAAGAAATTCCTATCAACTAGGAAACAAAAATATCCGGATGTTTGCCAGTATGCTAACGTTAGTTTTGTTTTAGTGAGATACGGTACCAGAAGCCCTAACTCCAGTTTGGCAGTGCCATTATTTCTCTGAGTAGCCTGGATCCAGTTATTGTCTCTCTCAGCTCACCGTATTAGTTTCCTTATCCAAGAAAAAGTAAGTATTTCACCTCTTCCTTAATCTGGCTGAAGCATTAATGACACACTCTGGTGAACCGTGCTTTGAAAGTGCAAAATAGCTTCTTTTTTTTTTTTTTTTTTAAGAAAAAGAAAAGGCAACTAGTTTTCATCAACTCATGACTAGCAGAGGAAAACGCCATCTGGCTCAGTGATTTCGTGGGGTGCCTGCGACCCACAAAGTCACAGTAAGACTTCTGTAGCTGTTCCATCAGCCATAGCACGCTTTAATTAGGAGTTTGATGATAAGCATATGTTACACTCTCTGAAATCTTCTGAAGGTTGTCAATGTCTGAGATTCAAAATTCCCCAGGACAGGAAGGTTTCTGGAGACCGCAGAACAGAGGCCATACCTACATTTGCAATGTATAGCTTTGGAATTTGCCTAGCATTTGGCTGTCTCTGATAACACATAGGTGATGACACATAATTTCTGAAGTGGAAAGTAAGAAAAAAATGAACAAGGAAAACTATAAGGGAATATCTTGTATTTATAAGCACTAAGATCTGTGGATGAAAAGAGATGTGTATGTAGGAGTTGCTTGTGGAAGTGACTCGTCCCCTAAATCTGACATCTTAGCATGTCTTTCAGACCATTTGGTAGTCACACAGTAAAATCATAGACGTGCTTTTTTTTTTACAGCAATTTTTTACAGGCTTTGGAGAACTCACAAAAGGAGGTGTAGTTTTTTAAAGAAATAGCTACCACGTGATGGGAGAAACCACATGGGTTCCCTAAAATATGAATAAACTGAGTAACACATTTGAAATAATCTCTGCACTGCAGTCAGAGGAAAGAAATCCAAATCCTGACCGAGGCCAACGATGAACTTTCCATGCTTCCAGTTTGAGATACCGCTAAGATAGAATAAACCAGAGAAGTACTTTGAAGATGTTTAAACACTCCATTTTTAACCCTCAGCAATGCTGCTATCTCAAACAATGCCTTTGATATATCCCAAGCTTTGAGAAAAGTTTTTCTCTAGCTTAAGTTCACACACAGATCTGGACTGAATAAGTGGACTGAATACTCACACCTAATTTTGCAAGCACCAAGAAAGCCTGATAATCAAAATTAATGTTATCTTTAATGAAAGGAAAAACACATGTTCTACAGTATGTAGTCTGTGTGTCATTCTCAAAGGAAAATACTCATCTTTGGTGTGTTTAAACAGATCAAGGACATAACCATGCAGAAAATAAAATCTCATAAAAGGCATTCCACTTTTTCTGCCCTCCCCTTCCATTCCCTGCCTTCTGCTTCACTACCCTTCACCTGTCAAGTTTAGATTTAGCTGTAACAGGGCTATCTCAGATCTTCTCTCCCACAATATAATTGGAGAAGAATTTCTCACAGTCCGTCTTTAAGGTGAAACATGACACAATCCATCCATTTCTTGATTGCAGGACTGACCTGCATGGGTTCATCCCTCATGGAAGAAAGAGCCTGATTCCATCTCTGTCTGGTCCTTCAGTGTGGGTGAGCATTAAAAGGGTCACTGCCTGTATAGTTCCCCCCATTAATGCATCTTCTTTAGGAGTGTGCAAACTGATGGAGTGTTTCTACAAGGGATTCTGCCTTTCTACACCCCTCAGGATGCCCAGAGCCCAAACGAAATTAAGAGAAGAAAACAGTGTGGCTCCTCCACGAACTACCACCAAAATCAGCTGGCCAGACAGATGCTTGTTCAGAGAGGCTATACGTTTTAGCAGACAGTCAGCACTTGTGCAGAGGAGCAGCTCTTTCAGCTTCCCATAGATGACAGAGCCTTCACGTTAACTGAAGTGATTTGGTCCAGCCCAAGCTCTGCTCCGCTGAGATCCTACAAATTCGTTTTCCACACCGCCAGAGTAGATGATAGAAACAAAGATGACTTAGAGAAGTTTGTTTAGTCTAGGAAGAGAAGAATATAGGAAGCCATGATAACCATTTTCAAACATATAACAGGATATCACAAAAAAAGAAAGGAATAAATCAGTCTCCCTATCCAATGGGAAGATAACAGTTAATGGACCTGTACTGCAGCTGCAGAGACACGGACATAAGGCGGAAAAAATCTCACTGTTAGCACAGGGAAGCACAGAAATAGATTGCTAAAGGAGAAAGGGGGCTCTATCATGGTTTTGAAAGTAGTGTAGATAAATGTATGTCAGAAATGACACGGGCACATTCCCTGGGGCTGAGGCTGGGACTATACCACCTTTCAGTGTCCCTTCCATATCAGCTGTCTACAAGTCTACAAATAATTAAAAAGCAGCAATAAATATTCTGAAAAATAAGCTCTCTTACAAAGTTTCACACAGGTATCATGCACAGACAAGGAAACATTTTCAAAGACAGCAAAACATGTTTGTCCTTAGCATATCATGTACCCAGTGCTTGTACAGGACCGGATTCAGTCTTTCTTACGTCCATTGCATAAACAATGCTACTATGAATTGAAGATTAGAAGGTAAACTTTTGGGCCAAATTCTCTGCTTGTACAAATTGGCCTGGCTCCAGTTACTCTCTGTGGACTCATGCTGGGTTTTGTTTACTGTGCTAGGGTCTGGCCATTTGACTTAAAGTCTCCCCTTGACTCCCCCAGCCTTTGAATCTAGTCCTTGAGCAAGTCTGACTCTCTACTCAGAGCGTGCAGGATCCACACAAACAAGCCAAAGTGCTTCAAGATGGCTTGAACTGTGGGAGCATTCATGGCTGTGTCTAATTAAGCAAATACAGGGAGCCAGAAAAAAATGGGCAAGAGCAGTTAAATCCAGGAAGAGGTCAACCCCGTTGGTAATTAGCAGGATAATGGATCAAAGAACTCCACTTAGCACAGGAAATATTGAGCACCTCGTCTTTATAGCTGAATCTGATAAAACTTGGGTTATACATTTTCTACTAAATGAACCGGAGGCAGCTACAAACAGGAGGCTATTGTTTAACCTCTGTGGGAATTTCACTTGGGTTATTGCATGCTTGATGTGCTACAGAAGAGCAGCCCTTATGCCACATACTGATGTAGGTCTAATGATCTCTTATCTTCACATCCACAGTGGTTACTCCAAAAGCAAAGAAAAATGAAAGCCTTACAAACGGCTTTGCTGCTAAAAAAACCTGCCTCTGGGTTTTTGCTTGTTTAGTGGGTTGTTTATGTTGCCTTTCGCTTTTTCTCTTCAGCTTACAAATAAGTATATCCCGTGCTTTATTGTAACGGGTTTCTTGTTCCAAAGGAGTAATATATTGTTCTTGTGTTACACCCTTCAAAAACTTAATCAGAAAACTGTTCAGACAGAAGAGATCAGAAGTAAAAGTGAAAAGAGGAAAGCTCTTCAGTACCACTGTTACATTAATCCCTAAAAATGACCATTTAGTCAACACTGCTACTCCAGGCCCGTCCCTACTGACACTGCAATTTCAATTCTTTGCAACAGCTTAATTAAGGGAATAACACACGTCATATGTGCTGGAGTCAGTCTGAACTATGTTACCCTTTGGGTTTACGCATGGAAGTAATAAAGAAAAAAGTGACAACCAAATATCCAGTGCTCAAAAAAAAAAAAAAAAAATCCTTTTTTTTGCAGACAATTGCTGTTCAATAGATAGACCATTACATATTTTTTCACTGCTGATTGCAGATGAAAAAAAATTGGCTTTTACATTTCTCCCTGGAGACACTGCTGGGTGTGTCCTTACTGCTGGTGACTGCAATGTAAACTCTCTGCACTTGTTTCAGTCAACAGACAGGGATAGTTCTTCCCCCCCAGGTAAGTAAGAACAACTAAAGTCAGGCTCCTCCTCTGACCTTTTCCGGGAGGAAACTGTCTCTATCCATAGATTATACAGAATAATGTTTTCTTTTTCCTTTTAGACACAAGCAGCCTTTCATTATTATCTCCAGCACGTGATGGGGATCAGGAGTCATCTGAAGCGGATCAGCCACATTCAGAACAGAAATTGTCTCCATCAGTAACAAATTCACTGCAGAAGACATGATTTTCTTTCCCTCCTCCTTATAGGACATCTACCACCACTGAAAGCTGCCTTCCTGAGATTATAGTATACTGCATTCTGGATACTGGAAAAGGGTATGGGGATCTAATCTCAGTCTCAAATAATTTCACGGCATGTTTCTATTGCCTAACAAAGCTGGACCTGCCTTAGCAGAATCAGAGCAAAGGTAGTGCTGCAGCAGCGCTCTTACTATACAGGGCATATTCACAAGCCCTTGTATTGCCCTAAAGCTCTGATTTTTCACTGTGAACTAAAGGCTTCCTATGTTTTGTGGGCAGTAAAATGGAGTGGAGCACAGTTTCTAATCAACGACTACAAAAAAGTGAAGGGGGGTGGAAAGGAAGGCTCAGGAAAGTCAATTACCAGCAAAAGCCTCCATAGCAACTAAACTGACTACTTCTTTTCTTTTAAGCCTCCTTATAATTGCCATAAGCACAAAGCATCCAGGCCTCCCTACAGCTCGTTGGTGCCAAGTGGATTAGGCTGGCAGAGACTGTGCTGGTTTAATCCCCTTTAATGCCTTGTACCTTCAGTCTGGTGAGCAGCCAGGCCCTTTCGCTCCAGCTCCACACTGAGCTCATCAGCGATAATGGCTTATCGTTACCATCATCAATAGGAAGCTGCTCTTCCCTGTGCTCCAGGCCTTCATCCCGTTTAAAAGAGCTGAAGAAAAATACAAGCTTTCCTTGAAATGTTCCTACTCCTAACAGCTGAGCTGCAAGTTGCCTAGCGAAGGGTGGTAGCATTTATGCACATTGCCCCTGAAAAGCGTAAACAAAAACTTGGCAATAAAAGGCCAATTCCTGGCAAGTCCTTGAAGAGCACTTTGCACACAGCAGCGGGATGGCATTCATTCACATCTGAAGCGTATCCCACTGGAATTCAACACCAAGTAGTATTTCACAGGTTTTTCTGTACTCAGGACAGGTTGGATCATACTTGTGCTCTTGGAAGTACCAGGAGAGAAGGGGAGATTCAGGTTAGGAAGGGTGAGGGGTCCCTGGGCTCACCCGCACAGCGTGGCCTGGCTACACACCACAAAAACCAGTTCCATGGGACTTTTAATTCTTATTACTGGGGCAGAAGCAGGAATGGCAAATCACATGAAGTGCATAAGAAATACTGGTAAATGTGGACACCTGTCCTCCACCCAGAGAGTTAGAGAGTGCAGAACCGTAAAACTAAGCCCGTTCTGGGGAAAGGGGCAAACTCTTTACCACTCAGCTGGACTCCTGCAAACCAGCATTTCTAAAGCAGTTCATGTCACAATTTGTTTGTACTTTAATGTGCCAGGGTAAGTATTGGTGTGTTGGAGTACGACATCCACCATCACGTGTGGTAATCACCATCCTTCCTGCTGGTGGCAAGGTCTTAAACCCTTAGCTAACTCTGTGTTTTGGTGTAAGAACTGATGCCCCAGGAGGACAGTTCAGGCTCCATAGATGTCAGCAAATGTAAAATAATTTCCACAGACAAGGTGTTAGGAGCCCCTTATCCCAAACTCTGGCTCATAGGACTTCTCTGAGGGAGCCCAGCCTACAGTTGTCCTCCTACTGTCACTATCAGCTATGGAGGACAAGGTATGAAAGTGAAAGTGCAAAGCAGGAAGAAGTATCCAAGTAAAACCTGGCTGCACAGCGTGGGAATGGGGTGAATTTTGCCTCTTATTTTAAATTGTCTCATTATTAACATTAAACAAAGTCGCCTGTAACAAGATCCAGACAAAATAACTATGGATAACCTGCAAAAGTTATGGATGAGTCAGAAGATAAAAAGAAAGACTTGTGCATTTCATGAGAAAAGACTAACTTTTAAAGAGATGAACCATTCCTCAAGCCATTGTAAAAGACATTTGAATGTCTTAATTCCTTAGTCCTTATTTTTCATTGTGACTGGTGTAACATCAGCCTTTTCACACGCAGCTAGGAAAAGTAATGTCCCATCATGCTATGAAAAGGGAATTTTTTTCTTTGCTATTTGTTGTCAGATATCGTTTGATATGAGTTATCAAAGGAAATGAGCAAATCTTTATTATTGTAAGAGGGACTGAGAACCTCTCCAAGATGTGTAAAATTTAGCAAGCCAAAATCCTGTTCTCTCCTACAACAGCAGCCTCACCACTCTGACAGTGCATGTTTGGGCACTATGGTTTTAAGCAGTGTTGGAATGACAAGGATATCTAGCAGATGAATATCAGGACTGGCTTCTGTACTTGCTCTCAAAGTTACGTACTTTTTTTAACAATACTTGAAATTACTTTGAGAGCAAGCATAACACTCATTCCTAACGTTCACCTGCTGGATGTTTCTGTACTAGCAGTGTTTAAAATCCCAGACAATTATTTGCTATCAGAAATATTACCATGTTGTTTATATATTCCCATAAAATCTTTGATACATTATTTACAGATGAAGTCAAATATAAACCAGAAGTTATTTCTTGTCTTTATTGCTTGTAGATCACATGTAACTTTGTCCAAACTTAGCCTAAAGTGCCAGAAATAGCACAGCATAGCAGCGTTGTGAATCAGACGCAGTATTTTATAGAATGCAGCAGAAGAGAGGAAAGCTTCACTATTACAATACACGGAAATACTATTTTTTCTGTTTTACATTATAGAGTTGTCGTGGTTTGGGCTGGATAAACACCACAGGTTCTGAAAGAGAGAAAACAGATTGATAAATCAGTAACAAAAAACGTGTGCCAGTAACTGGGCTTCTGGATGCCAAGAGCAGCCAGCTCTGCCTGGGTGATCCCTGCTTGTGTGTGCTGTATTTGGCTGACCGCACACCACTAATCACAGCTGCTGCTAAAAGCAGCGTGGAAGAAGACGGCTGGCAGGGTACGAGTGGGAGGCGGTGGAGACCAGGCTCTTCCAAACTGAGAAAATCTTAGAAGTGCCTTTCTAGGTTCTGGGGTGAGGCAATGCGGCAGCTGCCCTGCACACCAGCCTGACCCGTGCCAAAGCATTTTGTATTGCCCTGTGGCTTCATTGACAGTAGGGCACAGAGCCTGAGTAAACTTGGCTTCATGCGAGCAGATAAGTTGACAGCTGGCAGTGGAAATTACGCTGGTAACAGAACAGTCCTGTGGATTTACTGGGCTGTTGTTGTTAGGACATAATTTTCTTAGTTCTACCTGCCCCCAAGCATCTGATTTTCAAAACTTCCGTAAATAATTGTCATTAGGATTCAGTTCACCTAACTGTAGCTTTTACAAAATCAAGTGTCAAGGCTAAGCCATGCTTGTTTCCTTTATAACCAGTAGAAGTACCTCTGGGGTTTTTTTGTTTTATGTTTAAACCCTCTTGTTTTAAGAAAAATTGAGTTCACCCCAAAAGGATCTTCTTTATCTTTATTTAGTAGGGAAAAAGCCAAGAAGACTAACGAAGACTACAAATAGGATCAGCTCATGGACCAAAACACCTGTATTTCAGTGTCTATATATCATTGCCCATGTGTGCCAGGAGGCTAAGCACTCATTATAATCAAGGACAATCTCATCAATACAGTCACTGAAGCCTTGGGAACACGGAGATTCATCCTGAAATAGTGACTACTCAGCTAAATCACTCTCTAGGTTGCACTGGTGGTAACAGCTAGGTGTCCTGTACCTGTAAGGGGAGCTTTGACACATTAATCTCTTACAGGCACTTACATATCCTACCCTATGAAGTCATTACCACCAGAAAGGCTTAAGTTGCAGATGGCTAAAGTCATATTAGATGAATCCCATCTCAGACACTTGTATTGCACTAATCAAAGCATATGAAGAAAAATACAGAAATCCATCTCCTCATGCACATTCATTGACTTGAGTGAAGTTACTCTGATTCACTCAAGTGGAATTCATAAATTAAGTTGTACTGTCACTACATGCTTGGGAGTGAGGGACGCTTGTCTGGTCACAGGATGATGTCCTTGATTCTCAGAATGAGAAACAGCAGGGGCAGTCAAGTTCCTGCAGTCTGAAATAACTTTCCCTCATGGAGACTCAGTGTCTTCCATAACATGGCCTGAGCAAACATCCAGTGGAGAAGAAATCCTATTAACTTCAAACAACTGTGGATGAGATTTCTAGTTTGTACATGTGACCTATTGCAAACCAAAGTGTTTGTCGCCTCAGCAACTCAGATAAGTTTCTAAGAGAGGACTGAAGGAGGATGTCTGTCTGAAGGACAAATTATCTTGCTTCAGCTTTATTTTTTTTGGATGAAAAATTCCTGCCCACAGAACCTTTGGCCATAAAACAACAAGAAGGACATAAAACACGAAATGGATTTATTTCTGTCTTTATTGAAACATGATCACTTTGCTAATAAATCTCTCTTTTGAATGGGACATGCTGTGTGGTCTGTAATTACCATGATCAGGCAGTTTTCAATCTTCCACAAAGCTAGGGGTTCATTTGTGGGGGCATTTTTTATGGATATTTCTGTGCATAGTTTGAAGGTCAAATTCAGCTGTGTAGGGTATGGGTACAACTACATTAGCTTCAGCTCTGTCTTTGGGCATTTGACACTGAGCCTGTAGAGCATAACACCAAACACTTTCCCCAGCTCGGAGTAGAAATAAAGTTCTTTATGGCTTCTTTGCAAATCACACACTTCTCCGCTCCATCGTTTGCTTCCTAAGAAAAGCTCTACTATCATAAGAAATGAAGATCTTTTTTTACTGAAAAAAAGTTATGATTTGAAATTAATGTAAACTCTTTAAAATTGCTAAGGGTTAAAGTAAATGTGGACTTTATGTCCCTGAACCGATTTAAAATATTTGCCATAATTGTATCGTCTTTAACATTGTATGGCTTGTATTAATGTGTTTCAATGTGTTTATGGGTTCCCAAAGATCTAAGCAGTCAGAGCGTGAGAATCAGACGCTGAGTTCCTTCTTTCTGATGAGCAGGACAGCACAGTTGTGGGTCAGAAAACACAGCGCACTTCAGGCATGTTTCCTCATTTGACTAGAGACAGCAACAGGCTGCAACAAATAAAGATAAAACAGGTCATTTAGAGTTGCTGTGAAACGAGATTTGACCAGAGCGAGGCACAGATCGCTCATTAAGGCCTTTCAATCAGCTTCATTCTGCATTTGTGGTCGTCATTAGGGCCTGCGGGCTGGGTGCCATTTTTGAAGAGCAGGACACTTAACTGACGGGGTCCTTTGAACACGGGGCTAAGCAACGCCTCAGAGCTGCCAGCTCCAGCACAACACTGAAGCTCCTTTCCCCTTCTCCATGCCCAGAACGTCAGACAGGGCTGCGGAATCAGTCACGTAACCTGCCACACAGCCGCGGCTCTGGCCTGGGGCACCGAGCAATGTTGAGGCTATGAACTAATGTCGAACTCCACAAAGGCGGCGGATAGCCCAGGCTATGGGGGAGGTGGAAATGGGAATTAATTGTGACTCTTGAGCCCAGCGTGCATGCATGAATGCTCAAACCTGAATGACTTCCACAACCGCATTTCAGAACATGTCAAGTGAGAAAGGAAAGACTTGTCCTCCCCGGTTTTCAATGTACTTTAATGTTTTCATTATCATCTGACAGCTCAGTTACAGTTTGCTATTGAAAAGCTTTGCATTGCATTGCAGAGAATTGGCACCTAAACGTAACAATTAGCCTTATTCAGTAAAATACCTACATTCCACAGAATCGCAGACAAGTCACAAACAAAACCTATCAGTAGTTTTAATCACATAATTCATGTATCTGGGCTGTGTTTGCAGATAAATCTCTCCTGAAAAAATTCTTCTGCAAGAAAAGAGCATGTTTACAGTGGAGACAATAAATGAGAAGACGTGTGTCGAAGCAGACTCACTGATTCATTTCTTTGTTGTCAGAATTTTACATGCTTTTTCCTCAAGTAAAATTTCAGTGTTGCAGAAAAAAAGGTGTTTTAAGAAATATTACTTTTCCAGCATCCACAGAGAGAAAGAAAGAAAAATCTCCTTGACTCTAGAAATGTATTCACACATTTAATTTTTCCTTTGTCAACCCAAGCTGCTTATGATTATGCAGGCACCACAGTCTCTGAAGAACACATGATAAAATGCCCCTGGTTTTGGCAAAATTTTGTATTTGGTTATGACTTCACACAGGCAGAGAGGTGAGGAAGGTGGTAAATGCTCCGGATGAGGTCTATTTCCAGACATTTAATGTAAAGATTAAATCTTAGAAAGCTGGCTTTTCTGCTTCCCAAGCTGCCATTTATCAAGATACATTTTGAACAGAGCTCCCTGGTCTGTGTTAAATATTTATTATTTGAAAAAAAAAAAAAGCTCTTAACCACATAGGCTGTGCACTGAGTTGTGGGATATGGGACCATACTTGTGGGTACAGCAGTCAGGAGCTGTATATATAAGGTACTAACTATGTGTCTTATGTATCTGCTGGTCCCCATTACTAGTAGCACTTGAGCAAACTAAATTTAATAGTCTTACATAAAAGGTAAAAATTCCCAGAGAACCATGAAATCCATTGTGCTACAGACAGAGCGCATTGTAGCCGTGAGAGCTTTACCTCAAGCTAACCTGCACAGTGGCATAGTCTGTACAAATCCACTCAGTATCCTGGACCTTTCCTTGTGTAGTTACTCCAGGTTGAAGTCTGTGTGATTCCAAATTTTCACTGATTTAGCATAAGAGCTAAATGAAAGCAAGCTGAAGAATGTCTGCATGTGCTGCAAGCCCACCTCTGATTGTCATGCTTTCCATTGCTGCATTCACCTAAATCAAATGTAACATGGTTTACGTATCAGCTCTTTAGACTTGTGAAAACCTTTGAAAGCAGACTTTCAGTATCTGAGTCCATCACTCACACAGGTCCTGCCCCCCATCCTCTCCCAAGCAGGCACTGTGGAATACAGAAATAGGGATGGAAACAGGGAGAAAAATATAGATTCCTGGGGATACACGGAAAACCTATTGGTTTAGGACAGTTTTAGCTTTACGGACCTTGACTTAAAGCTTCATTGATAATAAGATATGAAGAGAGAGAGAACATTGGTTTTGTGTGGGAAACATCCACAGTCAGGGTTTGAGGATAAGACAAAAGCACCATTTTCTCTCAAATAATCTGGCACTTATAAAGTTCATGTGGCTATATTCTTTACCTATCCAACCTTTGCTCTCCCTTCCCTTTTCCTCTTTTTCACTTAGGCCTAATTCATTTACCTCCTTGTGCGATGGCCTTTTGCTCACCTATTCTAACTGCTGAAGAGATTAGGAAAGCCGAAAGGCAATGCAAAATTTCAATCGTTTCTTTATCCACAAGAGCGCTATTTTACCAGGGGGTAGAGGCATGACCAATGTATGCAAATAGCCTCCTACAAGAATTCAGAGACCTTTAGCTCTTGATGGGATGGGGGTGCCCTGCCTTGGCTCTGCTGGCTTGCACACTGCAGATGCAGGCTGCTATTTGGAGGAGCCGACCTACAGACTGGAGTGCTTGGGCTTGGCACCTTTCTTTCCCATATCTGCTCAAGGCTCATGTAATAGAGAAAATTCCCCTTTTAGACTAAACCAAGAATGTCTATGCCCTAAGGGGAAAACAAAGGATCAGTTTCCCAGCCATAGGCCACGTGCTGATACTCCCCAGGGCTGGGTCTGTATGCCACGTTTTTTAGCACAGAAGACAACACAGGGCCCAGCCTCTTGCACACATGGGATTTCTAGAAACCAAGGCAAAACACTGCCTTAGGTTGCCTCAATTATGAGCGCATGAGATAGAGAGATACAGATTCATAATTTTGATGATAGCAGAACTCATGCCAATCACCAAATTAGATTCCGGCCTTAGCCATTTCATAGTAGCTGTGCAATCAGTTACCAGCTTAAGAACAATCCTATGCAGTACTGGCAACCCTAAGGACTCAAACATGCTTTGAGGAGGCCCTCAACTGAAAAACACATTTAATTCTCAACAGCTTTTTATTAAAACTTTTAAAATTTGCATTATCTGCTCACTGATTATGAGGCCTTTAGGGTATTCTTCTCTCACATTGTCAAGATTTTCTCTCCACCTACAAAGTTTAGCAGCTTTTTGTTTTTAATTTGGATTTCGAACAGTAGAAGGAAAAGTTCTGAAACAGTAAAATAATTGACTAGCGTTACATAGAAAACATCACAGAAGTGGGAAACAATCTGTATAAATATATGTATAACATCCTAATTAATACATAAGCCTTACCTTCATTCATCAACAAATTAATCTTCCTTACTCTCATCTATCCTGTTCTAGCTAATTTAAACCTGTCCCAGTTTTTAGATCACAGAGAGCAAAGAGAAAGCAAACTTATGAGGAAAGGCTGAGGGACTTGGGTCTTTTTAGTCTGGAGAAGAGAAGACTGAGGGGGGATCTCATCAATGCCTATAAATACTTAAAGGGAGGGTGCTGGGAGGATGGCACCAGTCTTTTTACAGTGGTGCCCAGTGATGGGACAAGGGGCAATGGGCACAAATTTGAACATAGGAAGTTCTATCTGAACATGAGGAGGAACTTCTTTCCTTTGAGGGTGGCAGAGCACTGGAAGAGGCTGCCCAGAGAGGTGGTGGAGTCTCCGACCCTGGAGACATTCAAAACCTGCCTGGATGCTGTCCTGTGCAACCTGCTCTTGGTGACCCTGCTCTGGCAGGGGGGTTGGACTAGATGATCTCCAGAGGTCCCTTCCAACCCCTGTGGTTCTGTGATTCTGTGAAACTGGTGGCACATATGTCAGAACTAGCATGCATGCCAGAAAATGGCGTTTCATGTGACCTGAAAGGTTTTGCCACCCACTGGCTTAAAGGCTCATCCAATCCTACTGGTGTGCATCAGTGTGCTGCTACTACTTTGTAATAGTGGAAGATAACACATAAATGAGAAGAATATATGTATATAATAGAAACATTCTCACAAACTGAGAATATATCTGAGCTACTTACAGTTACCACACACTGGGAAGAACAAAATTGCATAAAATTTCCTTGCTGATCTACCACAAACATCAGCACAACAAAACCCATTCCTCCCATAAAGTTGGTGCCACTTTTGCCAACACATTTCTACAAGCAGAAATGTTATCATTACTTCTTAAGTCCATCATCCTTGTCCTGTGACTTATCTCTGAATATTAGTTTCTTCAAGACTGCAAGTGTACTAATGCAGTAGGTAATCATAATAGTTGCTTGGCTGCTTATACCACCTTGAATCAAAGTAGAATTTATTTAGCAATAGTGCAAAAATATTCTGAACACATTAAATTAAGTTGCTCCAAATGGTGATTCTTTTAAATGCTTAACACGATACTTTATTGAAATAAGGAAATTTCCTAACAAACAGCTCTATTATTTCTCTTCTTCATTTTAGTTTCTGACTATTTCCTTCTCTGATTCCTGCAGCCTTTATCATTAATACGGATTTTAAAACAAGACTTCATGTTATATGTTTCATAATGAGCATGAAAAGACTTAAATTCTTGTTGCTCCGAGTTCTTGGGAGTTTCTCCCAGAGTGGCTTTTGGCTACCCTTAATCTGCAGTTTTTAATTCTGGTGGAGCAACAGAACAAAGTAACAGGCTCAAATTCAGATGCTCTCTTTCATCAGGTAACAAACGACCAGCCCTCTAAGAAAGCGTATGCCCAGTCTGTCTGTATCGCACCCACTTGTGCCGTGCATATAGGAAGGAAGAAGCAGTCTCCTATGTCGCAGGGTCTCAAACATTCAAGCAATAGAGAAGTCCATTGTGCTGTGGAAAAGCCTGTGGCCACTAAAAAGATTTATGTTTCTTTAGGGTGACAGCTGAGCTTCATAGTCCAAGATTTTTATGTTAGAGCGGTACAAGTAATGCCTGTAAAACACAGCATCAGCTAACATTTGCTGGGGTGCCTGGAGAAGGAAGCAGCTGGAAAGAAATTAAAATCATTCATTCTTGTGCAATTTAAGATGCATTTATTACACCAGTGCATCAGTACAGACCTTCATATAGTTGATTTTATTCTCCAGTCAAAACTTGGTTAATTTACATTTTCATCATAATTCCTGGATTTTAATAGTATGCCCATTTTACATTTTTTTATTTCTCAGCAAGTTTCTAGGGGAAAGTAGGTTTAATTCGTGGTTTTAAAGGATGTTTCCAGATTGTTTATGATTTTTTCTTTTTCTAAAAATCAAAATTACAGAAGCAATTATTTTTAGATATTAGTCTTGACTGCATAAATTGTTTAAGGCTCTTGAGTTTTTTTATTTATTTGACCATGTAAGTCTATTGCATCTGAATAGCATGCAGATACAAATCTATGCTAACCCAAAAGAAACCCTAACAAAACAGGCTCACTGGGCAGATAGCAGTATGTTTTGTCCAGGTCTCTGGTCTGGGCAATCAAGGGATCATGCATGGTTGCACTTTCTCCTTTTAGTCCACACACAGATGAAGACACCACCAAGGTTTACCATGCTTCTTTCAACTCCCAAAATACTTTTTGTGTGTGATCAGGATGCCCTAGTTCCAAAAGAAACACTTTCTGTGATCTTCTATGTAATGAAAAAATAGGAGACTTACATGAGCTCTGGTATGGTTATAAAATCTCTTACAAACACTTAGCAATGTGTGTTGGTTACTCAGCTTGAAAACATGATGGTGTTTCAATCACAAAATTCATCTCTGGAAGCCCATGTGAAATGAGATACCTCCCATCTTTTGGCCAGGGAAAAATATCCCATGGGACGTATTTTGACCTTACTTGAACTCCAGATAAGCAGTCGCAGAGTATGCAAGTATATGCAGTTTCCTCTTATGTGTCCTTACAGGAATTACTGAACATTAGCTAGGCAAAGCATGCAGTCACTAAGGTGATGCATGAATGACATTATTTAACCAAAAGAATGCTTGTCATGGTACAGTACCAGGAAAAAAAATATTTATCCCAACTTAAATCTTTGTAACAACTATAAAGGCCTATTTAATGGCAGTGTTATAAAGACAAAAGTACCTTTGCTATAATTCTTTGTAAGTGTCTCATCCTTCAGTAGTAACGTTCTGCATGTTTGCTCAAAGGGAGAAGGCATACAGGTGACTAGCAGATGGATGACTCTTCTCAAAACTGCTTTCATGAAAGATAGGTGAAGGCAGAATTGTAATATTTCTTGCAGGATTAAAGTGTTCAGGAAAATGATCAATGGGCATAGTCACACCAATTCCAGTGAATTTGTCAACCCAGTGCAAAACTTAATTTGATGTTACTGTAGGGTTTGGGGTTTTATTAAAAGGACTTTCCAAAAATAAGGGATTACTTTGTACATCGCAGCAGACCAAGTTGCTGACATAATTGTCCTAAAACTGCCAGGTGGTATCAGCTATTCATCATTGCTCAGTTAGACAGAATCAGACCACAACATTTATAGACCACCCAGAAAAATACCAGCATGCTTCACAGATGCCAAGAAGGTTGATCCCAGCATCCCTGAAAGGGCTGAAATAGTCCAGCTCTTACAGGAAAAAAGTGTTCTTTTCCCTCAGGCTGCTCAAATTTGAGGGAGAGGAATTTCAATGCCTGGGAAGAAAGCAAGTGGATGTATGTCAACAGCTTTGTTATAATCAATTATTTACACTTCAGACCCTATCACATTCTTTCACCCCTAGTAATTAATGTGCTGTAAGATTCATATCTCAAACTTTCTCCTCTGTCCATGGCTCTTGATGTCTCTGTTCATCTGGTAATAGGGTGCCATCACTTCACTTTGAAGATAAAATGATGACATCAACAAACACAGGACAGAAGTGAACCATCTAACAAAATGTTCCTGTATTGTCTGAAGTGGTTGTTTCAAGGCATAATCACTGAAAACAAAATGTGGGCCTGTTTCTCCATCTGATATACACTGGTTTATAACATGTTTGTTTTTTTGCCCTGCTAATTCCCTCCTCTCTTCCCTTCTTTTCTATAGCTTTTGGTTATTTTGCACTGATCTCAGCTTTTCTTTGCGCAGGTCCTGACAGTACAAATTCCTAGCACATAACTGGAGCTCCTACTTGTTTCAATAATACTGGTAAAGTTAATCTACTTAAATGGGTTAATCAACCTCAAGGAAGGTAATTCCACCTTTCTGAAGAATTATGTAAGTGATGAGATTACTTCTTAGAGTGTCAGCAATTTGAGGGCCTCCACCTTTGCTCTGTTTCTGTTCTTTATGTTAGAAATAAAGATCTTTTCTATGTGTATTCTTTTAAAAATAAAAAGACTCAAATATTTACAGGTGGTATTCAAATGACTTAAATTTGTCTGTCTAGAGGTCAAGTTCTTAGTCTAAACTAATTGTCCAAAAGTCAACAGAGAGATAGACCAGCTGCAAAGTGTTATCCTACTAATCTTAGATGTTTATCTTAAGATAGGATAAATGGCTCTATAGAGATATAAGTCTCTGTTAACTGCAGAGGCTACCTTAATGAGTAGTTTAGACTACATGGCTAATTTCAATTGATAAAGTTCAGAGAAATAACAGTGCGTCTGCCTATCTCCTGCCCCCTGCATACTTGACTGCATTATTAAAATCCATCATGGTATTTTCGGAGAAAAACTTTCAGAAATGGTATTGGGTTTACATGGCAACGTTTTGCTAGTGGGAGGGCTGCAGAGGTGGCTCCTGTGAGAAGACACCAGAAACTGCCCCCATGTCCAATACAGCCAGTTCCAAGACGGACCCGCTGCTGGCGAAAGCTGAGCCCATCAGTGATGGTGGTAGCACCTCTGGGATAACATAGTTAAGAAGGGGAAAAAACTGCTGCACAACAGCAGCTGAGACAGAGGAGTGAGAAAATGCCAGAGCAACAACTCTACAGACACCAAGGTCAGTGAAGAAGGAGGGGGAGGAGGTGCTCCAGGCACGGGAGCAGAGATTCCCCTGTGGCCGGTGGTGAAGACCATGGTGAGGCAGGCTGTCCCCCTGCAGCCCATGGAGGTTAGTGGTGGAGAAGATATCCACCTGCAGCCCATGGACGACCCCTGGCCAGAGCAGGTGGATGCGCCCTGAAGGAAGCTGCAGCCCATGGATAGCCTACACTGGAGCAGGTTTTCTGGCAGGACCTGTGACCCCGTGAGGGACCACACTGGATCAGTCTGTTCCTGAGTGACTGCACTCTGTGGAAAGTACCCACAGTGGAGCAGTTTGTAGAAGACTGCTGCCTGAGGGAAGGACCCACGTTGGAGAAGTTGGTGGAGAATGGTCTCCTGTGGGAGGACCCTATGCTGGAGCAGGGGAAGAGTGTGAGGAGGAAGGAGTGGCAGAGACAATGTGTGATGAACTGACCACAACCACCATTCCCTGTCCTACTGCACAGCTTGGGGGGAGGAGGTAGAGAAATTGGGAGTAAAGTTGAGCCTGGGGAGAAGGGAGGAGCAGGGGAAAGGTGGTTTTTTACATTTGTTCTTATTTCTGACTATCCCACTCTGTTATTAATCGGCATTAAACTAAATTAATTGCCCCAAGTTGAATCTGTTTTGCCTGTGATGGTAATTATTCAGTGACCTTCCTGTCTTTATTTCGACCCATGAGTTTTTAATTGTATTTTCTTGCCTGTCCTGTTGATGGAGTGGGAGTGATAGAGTAGCTTTGTGGGCACCTGGTGGCCAGCCAAGGTCAACCCACCACAGTAACTCAGTTGATTTTCATCCCTTGAGAGTGGTCATCATAAGTGAGCCAGCATTTATCATTGGTAGCCACACATTGGTATCTGATCTCAGAGGGACAACCTCATGTATGCAGAGAAGAAATATTCTTTCAGATATTCCAATGTAGTTCTGCAGGTGAAGAAAACATTGTTTCTTTACTGCTGATACTTGTAAGCAGTTTGTGAAATCTAAGGAGAATTCAAAAAGTATCCAGTAAGGTCAGTGGGTTGCATTTTTTCTGACAAGGGATTTCAGAAAACTACAATACAGTTGGAGAAAGCTGATAATTCAAGAGACCTGTTTGAAGAGCTGAAATGAATGTTTCTTTTAGACCGTATCACCAAACTCAGACTTTTAACACTAAAATTGACAATACCACTCCTTCAGTTTTTCTTGAAAGGTTTCCAAATAATTACTTCACAGCCAATATTATATTTCACTACCTCATCATTTCATGCTTATTCTGAAATAATTGCAAAAAGCATGCTTTACCATATATTATTATCTGATGATATACTTAATAACTGACATGCAAGTGTGGTGCCTAATGCAGGGGAAGCAGGTACTTGCCTGAACGAGCTTTCTCCACGTGCCTGCTGAAGAATGGAATGCAGATGGCCCTTCGCTTCCTTCCCAACAGGCTGCAGCTTTCTAATCCTTGCATTTCAACTCTTTACGTGGACGCACATGAGACAGAGCAGGCAAAATACACTGCCCTAAGTAACTATGCACTAAATACCTCAAAATCCTAGCGTTACAAAGCTCGGTTCTGAACACCACATTGCTAGAAAGGTACTGAGTAGCTGAAGATTGGTCGGAAGAGCAATATAAAAATGATGAAGAGAGAGACCTGTTTTATGGTGGAAGACTAGAAGGAATCTGAATAGTTTGGCTATGGAATGACTAAGAGTAGGACACGATAAACAACTCAAAGTATCTAAATGTTCCTAGCATCAAAAAAGGTAGAAGAATTAATATGGTGGTATAGAGGATAGCTGAAATTAAAAGGATGAACTTAGAAAAAGGAGCAGGTAGGCAGCCAGCTTTAGCATTCCTGTCAATGAATCAGGCTCAGGTATGCCTCAGTCTTCAAAGGACACAAAAAGAGTGAAAAACACACCCTAGAAATTGTATTAAATTTGTAAATTTTTCAGTTAGTGAGATCCTCTAAGAAGAAAAATAAAAATAAACTTGGAAATTGCAACACTGAAATAAGTGTTATACACCTTATACCCCACCCAGCTTTCTATTTAAGTTTTATGAAGTGAAGTTAGTATAATTTCAAAAAATTCAAGACAGTAAATCAGGCAGCAGATGAACGCAGCATGGAGATATGGGATAGCTCTGAGGGCAGAACCAAAGATTTGCATTTCAGAGAAGGTGTAATGTGATGGATGATGCTTCAGGATAATCATAGATGAGTTGGGTTATTTATCTTCTGAATTTGTGTAGAGAAGGAAGCAGCAAACGCTGTAGCTTTGAAGTCCACAATAATCCAAAGCAGAAGTAGAGAAGAAGAAATAAGTAACTATTGCTGGATTATTTAAGGTGATACATGAGGTGTAGATTTAAATTAATTTATATTATATTTGAGTTTAGTGAGGTGATGAGACAAATCTACACAAGACTACAAAGATGAAAGGGAAGTTTTGTCCATAAAGGCAGATTTAGGATTCATTGTGACTGGTAGCACAATGCTGAGGAAATGGATGGATTACTGCACCTCAAAGAAAAATCAGAGGAAGAACTTCAATAGTAGTTTAACTAGTTTTGCTGAACATATTTGAGTAATTTTATTGGCTAGTAGAAAATCATCTGGTCTGCCAGAGTGAGGAAGCTGGCAGTATAAATACTATGAATGAAACATCAAACATTATTTGCCAACACTGCAGTAAAGTTTACTGGTTGAGAATATTATTTCAGTAGTTAGATGACATGAACAAAACATCTGGATACAGAAGGCAGCTGAATATTAAAAATGTGATCTGCTGTATTCTTAAAAAAATAGCATATTTTTTTTTTTACTATGCAGACCATTACTTTTGGAAATGTTGTTTTTATATAAGAAGTTTAGACCCTAAACATTGTATGAATTTTAGTAAACAAATCATATTATGCAACTATCTTAACTATACCTTCTGCCAGCACGCTAACAGCACTGCCCTTCACAAACAAAATTCACCAGTTTTCACCTGGCTGCCTTCACCTCTGTCCTCACTTTGTGGCATGTGCAAGCAAGTCATCCCACCAGCACTCCTCACTCCATGTGCTTCTCCTCCTTCACAGTTCTCTAAACTTTGGCAGCGTGAGGAAGATCATCATTGCTCTGCACAAACCCAGTCCATTAAGCTTGCTTCTAGTACAGCCTGCCATAATCAAGGCTAGGTTGACTTGGTGCTACTACAGAGAAGGCACTTTGCCCTTCCGTACTATCCAGGAGTGAGACACAGAAGAAAATCCATCTGAGGAGTGGTAAAACTCTGATAGCCAAGATGGACAACATCAGTGAAACATAATGTACATAGACAGTGTCTATATTGTTATGTTTGCCAAGATGACTAACTGAAATCTTACAAGTAGTAAATACCAGTATATGATATTATTATGCATTTAGTACTCCCGAACAAGCCGATTTATTCATAATGATTCATAAAAAAATTATTTATTTGAGTTGAGTGAGTCATAATACTTTAGATCCTATCTCTGGACAGTTTTCCAGAAATCTGCCTAACCCAAACTCCTAACACTAATAAAGGGGCAGTGACTCCCCACACTTAAATTATTTTATCTGTTAGCAAATAATAAAGGTTTTCAACTGTGTGCTTTCAGGCCTTTCTATTGCGAATGTTGGAGAGAGTCTTTGATGCCACCTTCTGGTTTTAGTAAACATGTGTAGCTCCACACCAGCAGAGCCACACACTGTAGCTGTCAAGCTGACATATATACAAATCTTACCAAATTTCCATGTTTGTTGTGCATGTAGTGCAGCAGTAGATTTCTAAATATTCCCTTTGTTTTGGTCATCCCTTGTCCCCAGGATAGAAAGTGTCCTTTTCACATAGCAAACAGCAACGAGAGAGAAAAAGCCCAGGATTTTAAGTATTAGCGGTCAACTCAAAACAGAATCTATGAAGAGTTTAAACTTTACTAACTAAGCTCTGAAATGCATCTGCATGACAAAAATCTGTGGTGGTTCTTGCAGACAAGCATTTACATGTATTAGAAATAAATAAACATGCTCTTTTTGCATGTCTGCATGTAAGCAGGGTTTTCTTAATTTGAAACTTAATTTTGAAGACAATATTTAAGAAGATAAGCAAAAAATGTTGTATTTAATCAACTGTAGCTGCCAGAGGCTGTGACCTCTAACCGTTACACGAAGGTGAAGAACATATTACAGGAGCATCTTGCAACTTTGTGGTTCACTGATCTGGACACTAGGCAGTTGCTACATCTGTAGTTCCTGCTACATGAATAAATTTAGTATGTAACACATGCATTTTAAAGGTTTTTTTTTAATGGCTCTTGTTTTGCTTTATGCCAAAATACTAATTTCTAGTAAAAAACCCCACAGCTTCTGTTCCTAGCTGAAGAATACATTTTTGCAGTAACAGACGGTGCATTTTGCTAATTTAAACTGTCCCTGATCCGAGCAGAAATACGTGCCCAAAGCACTTGAAGTCTGGGCTCCTGACCCTGATGCTCTGGCTCATGCTGTGCTTCTGAAGGACTGGAAGCAGAGCAGTACTCCCTGTCCTGCACTACGTGGATGCGGCGTATGCCAAATCTATCAATTGCCTAACCTGTTTGTCTACTGAAGACAGAAATTAATACAGTTGTGATTCAGCTTGCCGGACAATCCGGGCTCGATTCATTCAGTGGTGTGTTGCTGTTGATTATGCCTCTTCTGCCAGCTAGTCACTAGAGTGCTTCCACAGTCCAGAGACGAGCTACTATAAAATTCACCTGACAGACTACAAAGCAAGTTATTACTCTTGTCCGCCTGGGCTTTCATCAAACAATATAGCTAATACTTCTAATTCTTAGAGACCACAGAATCACAGAATCACAGGGGTTGGAAGGGACCTCTGGAGATCATCTAGTCCAACCCCCCTGCCAGAGCAGGGTCACCTAGAGCAGGTTGCACAGGACGGCGTCCAGGTGGGTTTTGAATGTCTCCAGATGTTGTGGAGTATTCAATGTTATAACACTATGGTATATTATCTAAAAAAATGTGTTTATTTTTTGCTGGTTTTAGAGGATTGTCTGTTATGCGCAGCATAAATACAGAACAAATTCTCCATGCCTCACACAGTATGAGTGAAAATAACAGTTTCATAGAGATAAGGGTATGGGATTCAAGGAACATAGGACAGATCTATAAAACAAAGTCGGTAAGAGTTTTAAAAGTCCCGTACTTCACTAGAATTTGTGTACACTTAGAATGGAGTTTATCTCATCTAACCCTAACCATTTTAAAGTTAGGTATCTGGTCAAAGTTGAATGCCTGATCTTTAGTTCAGTGTGAGATAGACATCTCCAGAGGGCAGTTTACTTCATCGTAAAATATATGTTCAGAGAAAAAGGTATCCCACATGTTTATGTCAACAAGCTAGTGCAGAAGCCTATACAGCAAGCCTACACTAGGCACCTAGTTTTTATATGGCTGGAGGAAGAGGATATGGAACTTGTGCTGAAATTTGCTGTCTTTTTCATTCAAGAGCTGATGTTATTTCTTTATAAATAAAGATTTCTTTACTTTGTGCTCTTAAACTGTACAAACTTTATTTTTTAATGGAGAATACATGTTACTTTCTTTGTCAGCATTATATATAATATTGTTGCTACAGGATAGCATACTTACTTGCATTTTAAGTTTTCTTATATGTGGTGAGAAAATATATGTGTGGTGAGTCAGAATACAGCCACAGTCCAAGACCCATCAGATGTCTGTCTTCTTCGATGCTTTCACAGAGCTCTACCTTAGTTTCTTTGTATTTCTGATAGAGAGGTTCATTCCTAGTACCATGAGGAATAGATCAGCCATTTTAAACTGTCTGTTACCGTATAGGATTTTGTCATCATATGAAAAATCATGAAATAATTAATTTCCTCTCTTACTTTCATTTTAGAAGCTATGCTCAGGTACAGTGCGTCGATCACAGCTATGAAGAGAGGCAGTCACAGAAAAGGTAAATAATATGGCCACCGCTTTACTGCCAAGATGTAGTACTATAATGCAGTAAGGGGGCCTCTGCATTTTCAGTCCAGTCCTATAGGAGTTTTTTTGCCTTCCTTCATTACTCCTATTGCCATATTTCTACTCAGCATCCCCCATCTCTCAAATGTCACTATGGTCTCCTGTGTCCTCTACAAGCAGCACCTCCAATGTTGATGTTGTTGGGAAGCGTTACATCGACCGGGCGCTTGGATGTAGGGTGTTCATAACACCATTAGTTTTATCATGCGTGAACGGCTCACCGTGGGCAGAGCATCCCTGTGCTGCTTCCCGAAAGTTTAGTTTCTATTGCACAAACCCCATTGAGCTAACGTGAGTGTGAACAGTGGATGTGTCCAGAACCTCAGGCTGGCTGGCTGACCAGTCCGAACTGAAACTTGGACTGGGTTGCAGTATGACAGAAAGACTAAGAAAATGTCCTCAAATACCATCTAGATAGAGAAGAAAAAGTGTCACTGGAGAAGCCATGTGCTGACTCTTAAATTATTCTAGACTTGGTTTGTGGTATTCATTAGAATACAGGACTAGAAGGAGGAATTAAAAAGATAAAATACTACTTCTGCAAATGATGTGGGAGTTCTTTTTATCCCATGGCTTTCCAAAACTCAAATGTTTGAAAGATGTAGTTTATTTGATTCAACCTCTGCACCTAATGAGGTATTTCTGTTTCAGAAGAAAATAGTTTGGCACTATGTAATTTTCCAAAGTCACCAGAGAAATCTGTAAAGAAAACGTGCTTAAATTGCCTTTCTTTATGTTCAGTCATGTTATATTAAAAACACCTCTCACATTACTAAGAAGCTTCATATAACATAGAACTCCTTGTGTTTGTTTTTGCATACTTTTTCCAGGACTGTAAAACTGAATTTCTCTTTTTTTTGTATACCACAGCCTAACCCTTGAGAGGAGAAGGCTTTGAGAGCTGCCTAGGGCTCATGCTGTTCTTTCTCTATTACAGCACACTCTTTTTCCAGCATCACGAGTCAAAAAATGACCCCACAGAACCATCACGTAGTATAATACATTCTATATGTGCTATTGTTAGATGACTTGGGTTATGACTGATGATGCTGATACCCTCATGAGAAACAAGAACTTGAAATCCAGACAGCAGCATCTCAGGAAATTCTTGTCTGGGAACTTCATGTCTGAACACACTGAGCTGGAAGAAATTGGTTGTGAGTGGCCACAAATAAGCCTCGCTTACCTACAGGGAAAATGTATAAAAACCACTGCTTACTAGCTTTGGGGTTAAGACATGACTCAGGAAATAAAGGGATGTCAGAAATAAGGATGGTACGTAGGAGATAGGTGGCTCGTTATTTCACTAGCCAGATCCACCATTCAATTGACTTCTTGTGACAGAAGTGAAACTGACTCAACAGCAGGTTCCAGCTAAAGAATTTCCACAGCAGGAGAGATTTCATTAACACAGGCAGAGGCTGAAAAGCTGTTTCAATTGTAGAACAGTGTCTCCGCTGCTTTTTTTCATTCTCCTTTGGGGCCCAGAGAAGCCTCCATGCCAGTCTTCTGAAAGGAAGGAGGTAAATCACATGCCTGTGGTCCAAGAAATGGAAAGGTGAGGTGAGTTTTTGCAGTCTTGCTACACCAGGCGTGGAATGTGGCCTAAAACTTTGAAATTATTTTCTAATATTAATATTTTTGTTAGCAAGGCATGTGTTTACATCCATTATTTGGGGAGAAGAAAGTTGAAGTGAAAAGCTGTAAGAACATTTCTCTCTTTGAAAGGAAAACTTTTTCCCATAATTTTGGCTCCTACTTTATAATTAAATAATTACCCCAATTTAAGCTAACTGCTTATCCATCCCTCCATTATATCCCTAGATGAGTCAGTTTCTAACTTGTTCAAAAGGAACAAAGTGATGCCACATGATTTTTGGAAAATATATATCCTTAAGGGTATAATTCTAGTGTGCTTTTCACCTTGTGAAACCAACCCTAAGCCTACAGAGGGAGTGTAAAAGGCTACTCAAATGCAAATAGTTTTTAGAGGCCATATGCAAGAAACAGGTGACCTGAGACACGGGCTCTGGAAATGTTGTCCTAAAGAGCAGGCATGCAGAGGTGCACTGCTGACACCTACAAAATGAAACGCACAAAGCATTAAGAAATAAAACTAGAAAAATGAAAAAGTATTTCACTGTTGATCCTAAGTCCTTCTTCAAAAACACCTGCTTAATAACAAGATACCAAAGAAACTGTGGTGTTATGGGAGTCACCAGCTACACATCAAATTGCCAAATGTTTCACTTACCAGCTCTCAGTCTCTTTGATTTTCCCAGGCATTCTGTGGGAGAGCAGGGGAGTACTTCCAGAAGGCTGAATTCTTGGCTAAATGTAGCTGAAGAGAGGTCAGACCACGATGATGGAAATGTAAATCATTAGTGTCACTTTTTCATTGCTTTTCACCAATAAAATTTTGGGCTTTAAAAACTAGAGATAAAATATAATATACCCTTACCCAGACACAAAAATGGAGATCAAAAAATCTAACACTTAACAGAGAGGGAGTTAATGTATTAAGGTAAAAAGCATGGTAACTCGCATAAGAAATTATTATTCTTTACCTCAGAGCAATGTCATTAGAGGAAATGTATTGTTTAAATTTTTCCATTAAATTTTTGAGTCAGGACTACCATGAAATGTACACCTTTTTTTGATGAAACTTTTATAAAAGGCATATGGTTTTTAAATTATGTTATTTTGTATCTAGTTACTTTAAAAATACCCGCACTACACATACCAACTTCTTTAAGGGGTTAGTGAGAGCAAGGATACCTTGACAAAAACCTATGAGCCAAAATTCGAATATAAGTTTCATGACCCCATTTCTGTACTGTTGAAGGGTCAAAAATAAATATCCTTGGAAGCAATGGAGTTGAGCCAACTTGCACCAGCAGTAACTGGGTACCGTTCCTTTAGTGAGGTAGAGAGATACGTTAGGTTTGTTAAAGAGCAGCAATGTGGAGAGGGAGTATGATACTGTAGGCTTTTGTTTTAATTGTCTGCTACAGCTAATGCTGCTCTGCTGCAGAATTGTGTCTCAACACAGGGCTTGTACCAGGTTATGGCAAAATACAGCTTGAACATGGTCTAATTGCTCTCCTATCACTGCAGCATATGAAACTGCAGTTTGCCTTGCATTTTTCAAGTATCTTTGTAAGATTAAACCCAAACACTTTAATCCTTCTTCAGCTGTATTACAACTCTTGGGTTGACTGTCAAGCTTGAATGCTGTGGTGTGGGCAGACATGAACTCCACCGCCTATCCTCCGTGCTGGATGGATGACAGACAGTTTTGATACTGGTGTCCAAATTAGCAAGTAGAAGGATCCAGGAAAACCACACTAAGCAAGTAATTTGAGACAGTGGATTGTTTTGGGTAACCTATGGCCATCGCTTTCCTGACTATTCTGAGAGTGCCAGAGCCTTGGGGGTTTGGACTGGCTGCTCCTAAGAGTGTGGCTGTAACATCTGGGACAAGCGATGTGCTACATGAGGGACAGACACTGTTCAGTGGGGAGTGCGCTCTCTCAGCTACCAGCTGTTACCATTTTCCTTATCCTTCCAAGGAGCAGCAAACTCAGTGTTCTCCAATCTATCTTCAACCTTTCTGCTTCTGTAAATCCTCTTTCCTCTTCCCCTTAATTCTTCCTTTCCATTGATGGCCCCAGCCTTTTATTCTTGAGGAAGCAAAATTTGTTTCTCCATATCTTACTCAAAGTGAACCTTGCAGAGGAGCTGAGACTGCTGCTGCTTGCCCAATGCTGAATGAATCCTGGTGTGTGGCCTTCAGAGGAGAACTGGGTGTTATTTAGTCAGCTAAGAGCATGGGCAGAACAACCTCCCTTCTCTGCCTAACTGTGTAGACAACCTCAAGTTCTAGCTCTCTGAAGGAAAGAAATATTCAAATGAAGGATAGGGTGGAGGTAGAAGAGAAGAAAACAGGGCAAAGGAGTGCAATGCTGCTGGATGAGGAATTCTTTTGGAGGAGATAAAATAGGAAGTGAGACATGGGAGAAATCAGGAGAGGTTTTTTTCAGAGATTTAAAGACAAAATCCAATCTAAAGGATAACAGACATTTGAAACTTAATTTACACCTGAGGCAAACACTGCCAAAGAAGGAACAAGTGGATGGAAGAAAGAAGACATAAAAGAAGTGGGTTGGAGCAATCTCTTGTAGAAAGAGAATTGTGTAGATGGGATTGTTGTTTCTTGTATATCCTACAAAAAAGCGCAACACTTAACTGTGCTGTGTTCAATTTAGATTTTTTTTTTTTACATAATTATCTAATATATTGGGTTTTTATACACCTGAACTCCCATGAGATCAATGGGAATTTAGGTACCTAAGTATCCCTGCATCTGGCGTTACATGCCTATTGGAAAGGATCAATTATTATTTTACTATAAACCAAGGACTACAATCTGATTTGGCAAATCTCTAGAAATTATTGCTTTGCAAATGGAAGAGAAAGTGCCTTGAAACCCTTGGAAAAGATATTGCTCATACTGGTAGACTGGTGAGGAAATCACACCCTAAAAGTGGATAATGGTAGCATAGGGCTGGGATAGAATCTCAAGAACAATTATTAGTTATACAGATGGAACAGGTCATACTAAAACCTTACACCCAGTCTCAGATCCCAATTTGAAGTGCTCCCACATTTCCAAAACTTCAAACGTCAAGTGGAGTGTAAAAACAAATGAAGCAAGTCTTGATTGCAGAGGAGCAAACCTTTCATAACTGAGTTTAACCAAGAATCAAACCAGCTTTACATTGCACCTGAATATGGCATTAGAAGAGTAACAACGAGTCATGCCAAGGCACATTTCAGTCTACAAATCCAGTGCTCGCAGTGGAAACATTCCGTCCCTTATTTCTCTGCATCCAATAAATCTGAGGAATGCACGGTAATGTCTCAGAAGTTACGTTCTTCCTGGAGGAAGCGATAACTTTTAAAGAAGTGGTATATGCCTTAACAGAAAAAGGAATTTAAACATATGGAAAATGGATTCTACAAAATTGGAAATACTTGCAACTATTGCCCCTCTCTCCTAAGAGTCTTTGCCCAAAAATAGAATGGGTTACAGCAAAGGGTTATGGCAGTGCTTGACAGCTACAGCAGTGATAAAGGATCTCACCTATTTTCTGTCAAATAATGAACATTTTTTGTCAATTTAATGTGGTAACCAAATAATTCCACTGGAAACATCAGTAATCAAAGAGTAACTCATTTTGACAATACCTCTAAAACAATAAATGGCTTGGACACTATTGTGTATGTAAAGTATGAATAATTGCAACAAAGTCACACATCTAGTGTAACACAATGTATATCTTGAAATAAATGTAGAGTGAAACGAAAATACAATCTTGGCACCTTGGCAAGACATTAATTTAGTCTAAGTGACACATAAAGTTCTGTAAAACATTTGTTTTACAGTTTTGTTCATTTTACAATGAAATCTCTGACGTGTCCATCTTTATGTAACTCTACCTTTTAAAAAACATTTTTTGTGAATTTAGATGAAAGAAAAAGCATTAAATGCTCTAAGTGGCTTTTAGTAGCAATTCAATATGTGCTATTATGCTGAACTGATTCAAAGACTAAATATGCCTTGCAGTAGTATGAACTGATCTCGCCTCAACAGTTTCAGGGAACTGGTACTACCATACGAAGTTAAACAAGGTGCTTTTGGAAAAGGCCATGCTTTTCTTCAAGTCCTGAAAAAAGACTGAGTATAGGGAACCTACATATGATTAAGAGGAATTGTTGTATTCACCTATCCAGCAACGGGTCGGTAATCTTGGTAACAAAATTGTGTCCTTACTTCTAATCTCCATGTCACATATGGACTTAGTCACTGGGTGTCTTAGTGTTGAGGAGGAGACTATGATGTGATCACTTATGGAAATAACCGCAGTGCCTTGGAGGGTTTTCTTGTTGCTGCAATTGACATTAAGACATCATTGGCAAGGATTTGCCTCATATTGGTGTAAAGAAATCAAAGCATTACAATATCTTCTTTCCAAATAGGTCTATGGTGGTGATTAACAAGCAGACCTTCCTTTTATCTGCTGGAAAAAGGAATAACTTGGTTCAGAGCTGGGCTACAGACATGCACGTTCAGACTCAGGATGCAGGTTCATGACCAATGTAAGCCAGTCAAAGACTACAAGGCAACTGTCGTCTTTCCTCTCCCTCTTCTGTTTTGTGTTTCTGCACCTCTTCACCCCAGATGTAGCAGTGCCTGGCTGCAGAGCCAACGAATCAGCATATTTTCCTCTTCAGGTCCTTTTTAACCAGATAGCGATCTGGTCCAGCTTACCATGTGGCAGCACCATCATTAATGCTAACACGAAGGAGTCAACGGGGATACGTGGTCTAGGGCAGGACAGCTTCTTGCAGCAACAGCATGGTTTCCATCTTCAGACATACAAAGTCTGACATTGTCAGACATGTAGTCTGACATTTCCAAACTTACCAGGGCTTCATTCTTAAGATCTAGGCCTCAAAAAGCACTGAAGACTCAGGTAGCAACGAATATGCATGTATAAAATGCCAAGAGAGGAGTGCTACACATCAGAGAAATGACATAAACTGTAACTTACGATGAACTTCCTCCACACTGCTGGCTGCCAATGCCTGTCACTGCCAGAAGTATCCCAGCGTGACGGAGATAGAAAAATACCGTATCTGCTTCCAGTGACCTAGCCAAACCCTATGATCTCATCTCCAGTAAACTGTTTGCAAAAGTAGAACTAAATCCAGGTCTGCAAACTCCCCCATCCCCTTCCGATACAAGTGTAGATGAAAGAAGTTACATGGAGAGATCTTATAACAAAGGCAAAGCACAAAGATTATCTTTTGTTTCAGAGATGAGCAGTTCTTTATAGCACAGATACACATTGTAGAAAACTTCTGGATTACTGAAAAAAAGCCTAATATGAGAGACGTTCTTTCTCCTTCTTATATAATGTAAAAGAGAAGATTCCATGGCTCATGTACCTGGCCTGATTCCCAGACCCTGGAAGAGCTCTGAAATATGGCTTGCTGCTCTCTCCTGTTAAACTTTTTCTTCCCAGAATGTATAAGATGCAGAAAACACCATGTTATCCCAACTTGTAGCAGACTTTAACTACTGCAGTAGGGAAAGAGACAATGAAACCAAGTGCTTTCCCCTGGACATTAATGTTGTTAGATTCAGCTTCCAGAACTTGATTAGACGGGTCTCTTCCTTTGCTGTGGAAATGTCTGTGTCCTGGATAACACAGTGCCCAGGGCTGCAGATCAGCTCAGCCTCCTCTTTCTTCCTGCACATGAATGCCCCAGTTCTCCCTGAAAAAAGCACCTTTGCTAATTCCATTTCAAAACTGAAATGCTTCTCCAAACTAGTTCAATGAAGGATAAGCTACGAATCTCAGGAACAGAAATAGCACTTAAAATAGAGGGGAACAATCTTTTGAGGATATATTTAATGATAGAGCCTGTCAGCTGTCTAGCAATTGCCCAGTAACCCTCACAGCAGGGAAATTTTTAAAGAAGAATTCAAGAGAAAATAATAATGTGTTTGATACAGTGTCTTCAGAATCGATAATCATTTTCTTAGCATGAGTTTTGCTTCAGATGAAAGTTGTTTCTCTCTGTTCTGTTCTGGTAAGGTCACTTGTGTGAAGTTAGGCTTTTTGGTGATCACACACACCAGCTGCACTCTGTCACGGGGCTTCTCATGAAGAAAATTTCTGACATTTCACCTCTGCAGCAACCAGCTGGGGTATGCCTTGTAGCCTCATGTTTGGCATGGACTAAAAGAGCAAAAGCTATTGTCCACACTCTGTATTTTGCTTTACTGAAAATATCTTTCTACAAAATAGACTATATTGTGCATAGTCTCAAACATGAATGGAAGATTTGCAGTCACTAGAGCTCTAAGCAAGTTTTAAAATATGATTTTTCAATTGCAAAATATTTTTTGTTATAGACATTGGAGAAATCTGTGCTATATTAATTTGCTTGGCTGAATTTGGTGGGGAAAAATAAGCAAACAACCTAGATGTGATGGCTTTTTCTTCCTAGGAAGGAGATTTCTTAAGAGCAGGAATGCTGCAGACTGTCTCTAGTATGATAATTAAAAGCACTGTCCATGACAAAGGTAACGCTGTGCAGGCACACAGCAGGGAGAGATCATTCTGTGTAATGCTCCTATTTGCACTGGCATTAAAATTTTGGACCATGACTGTACAGAGGCAAACAAGTGCATATCTCAGAATACCTTTGCTGCCAGTTATCCCTAACTACTTAAGTGGTCTATATTTTTTTTCTCTAATGTCTTTTATTATGGCTGTTCAATGCATTCCCCTTTGTGCAGATACACACACTAATTTTCCTGTAGTTCCCTTAGGTGCAGTGCCTGTACCCATGTAGGTCTGGTTTGGTTATAGCACCCTAGGTATAGCCTTGTGAAAAGGCTTTGTTTAAATCACAAACAGAAGAGTTGAGTTACTCCAAGGGAGATACATTGACTTCTCTCTGGAACACAGAGAGGACCACTTTAGAAGCTCTTATCTATTAATCTCCAATCTTTGGATCTCGTCTTCTCTGATGGTCCTTTTCCCTGAGACATGACCTCCTCTGTGACCTAGTAAAACTCTCCATAAATCAGAGGTGTAGCAAAGTATTTGAAACTGCTGCAAACCAACTCTGAAGATGGAAAAGCACACATTCGATCAAAAGAAATTGAACAGTTAGATCTAGCTGTGATAAACCATCACAACCCAGTTTTCAGATACAGACTGTGTAAATAACCCTCATCTACAGAACAAAGACAGTGTTAGTGATAGTAATATGTGGCTGAAATCCAACACTGTCAAGTTTTTTTCCTCCTTATTCTCCCCAGCACTGATTAGTCAGTGTGCATTCCTCTACAATCTACTTGGAAGATTTAAATGGCACAGTGTTTGCTAAACCTGACACTTGGCCATAGAAGTACTTAGCAGAACTACTACAAGGACTAGTGATCAAATGACAGAGTCTTGCCAAAGTGTCATTATCTATTTGATGAGTGACGATTTAAGCCTTAGTTTGTTGCTGGTCCCTTTTGAAGAACTGAGGCTCCAAAAACATAGTTCATAACTTGACCGTATCCTAAAGACCTGTTAATTAGTTGTTCATATAGGCATGGGATTGTTAAATATCACTCTCCTTCAAGTTAAGTGCAAAAAAAGGCTCCATTCCTTTGATGTAAGGAAGTGTGTGGCTCACAGAGAAAGATAATGTTGCAATTACATGGTGATAAGGAAAGGTCACCAGTGCAGACTCCATGTAATTTGTAGGAATCTTTACTGGAAGTAAGCATTTTGATCCTGAAAAAAAGATCAGCTACGGGTGGCAGATGTGGCACTATAATACTGCCCTTTATTATCTCTTTAAGAACAGAAAAAGGATTAATTTATGATCAGTCAAGGCGTAGGAAAAATCTGTAATTCTCTGCCATTCTCTGTCAGTAATTAGTGCCTGCCTTTGGCAGCAGACTTCCAATCATAGGATATTGCTGTGTGTATGGAAGCAAGGAGTATCCCTCTGTAAACTCCAGCCATTCAAACGTTTTCTAACCTAAAATCACATGCAACACTAGAACTAAGCCCAAGCAAACAGAGCAGGTTTCCTGCTAACCTGCAGCAGGAACAAAACCTTGCTGTTTAATAAGCGGTACCCTCCCTTCTGAGTCACTATTAAAACTAACACTGGAGTTGTGGTAAAAGGTTGCTTGGTAGCCTGACTGTCATTTCAAAATAGCAATTAGAAGTCTTGGAAAAACATTTGTCAAGTTAGAGATAATATTCCGGCCAAATTCCAGCTACTTCCCCTTTTGTTTGGAGGTCCAAGAACAGTGAGCTAGGAGAAGAGGTAGAGAAAAGCTCCAATTAAAATCCACATACATCTTTCTTAAGGCTCTACAAATACTGACATGACAAATTTTCAGTGTGAGGAGCCTCCTATATCTGCAGTACTACTTCTGTGCCCTCCTTTATCTCAGTTGCTGAAATTTGCCATTGCTCTGATCCTCCTGGAACTGTTGAAAACAGGCTGAGGGATTGCCTCCACTGCTTCCTGTCATCAGCACTGTTTTGTTGACTCCCATCTACCTGTCGAGGAGCTGACTCCATTTTATATTCTGTCGTTATGCTCCTGTAGTGCCAAACCTAACTAGGTCCCAGTCTACAAGCAGTGCTTCCAAGTAATGCTAGTGGTAGAAGAGGCCTTACCCCTCCGAACCCAAGCCAGAGCAAAGTTTCCTTTCCTTTGAACAGAACTCTGCAGACAGTCCATGAAGTGCACTCCCAACTTGCCTGAGAAAGGCAAAAGACATGGCCAAGGCTAAGAAGACATAACCATATGAATATGTCACCTCAGCCTGAGGAACAGTTTTGCCTTCTCCTCTGTCACTCTCTTCCAGCATCTCTCCCATCCAAAGAAATGCTGTGGCATAAGCTAGATGCATTTTTCTTTTTCTTCTCATCATCTCATGCAGCTATGTAGGTGAGCTGCTCAAAACACAAGGTAGCCATCAGGTTTACTATTTGACTTTATAACCTTTTTTTTTCCCCTCTAGAAAGTATTTTCACCGTGCTATTTTGTGACATTTTAAAGATGGCACATATGAACCTAAAATAATACAATGTCCTGTCTCCAAAGTGCCTCACTGCAGAGCACCACCGAAGCTTGCTCAGCTTGTTTTCTTAAACTACTTTCACTTCAGCGATGCAGCACCTTTCTTAAAACCATGAGCTCATGCTACCCGTACTTGGTCAGAGGCCACGGGTTCAAAACATAAGAGAGCTACTTCCCTCTGCTGGCCATGTTTATAAAACACTGTCCTCTTCAGCAAAATAGATGTTAAAAACTAAACAAGTGGTCTTCTGTGTTTGACACTGCAGCGTTCAGGTAAATAATCACAGAATTTATCTTTGTGCATCTAAATTTAGATGCTCTCAAGTGCCTCTGGAACCATCTACCTTTCTCCAGAGGAAGGAACCAGGCTCCCTAACACTAGCTATTGTAGTTGGATGCCTCATGTAGGTACAGCAAGCGCCACCCTAGGGCTCCCAAATACTTTAGCTGGCAGTCAGCTTCATCAGATATTTAATATCTGATGTTCATATACATATCACTGAACAATTTTTATTGGTTTATGTCATTATTTGCAAACATAAGGTGGACACTGAGTTTACCCCAGAAACAGAGCAGAGATTCCCCTGTGGCCTGTGGTGAAGACCATGGTGAGGCAGACTGTCCCCCTGCAGCCCATGGATGTTAATGGTGGAGCAGAGATCCACCTGCAGCCCATGGATGACCCCACGCCAGAGCAGGTCTATGCCTGAAGGAGGCCGTAACTCCGTGGGAAGCCCCTGCTGGAGCAGGACTTGTAACCCCGTGGGGGATCCACTCTGGGTCAGTCTGCTCCTGAATGACTACACCCCATGGAAGAGACTCACGCTGGGGCGGTTTGTGAAGAACTGTGCCCCATGTGAACGACTCACTTTGGAGAATTTTGTGGAGAACTGTCTCCCGTGGGAGGGACCACATGCTGGAGCAGGGGAGAGTGAGAGAGGAAGGAATGGCAGAGACAATGTGTGATGAACTGACCACAACCGCCATTCTCTGTCCCCCTGTGCTGCTTGGGGGGAGGAGGTAGAGAAATTGGGAGTAAAGTTGAGCCCGGGGAGAAGGGAGGGGTCGGGGAAAGGTGGTTTTTAGGTTTGTTCTTATTTCTCACTAACCCACTTTGATTTGATTGTTAGTAAATTAAATTATTTTTTTCCTCCAAGTTGAATCTGTTTTACCTGTGATGGTAATTGCTGAGTGATCTCTCCCTGTCCTTATCTCGACCCATAAGCCTTTTGTTATATTTTCTTTTCCCTGTGCAGCTGAGAAGGGGGAGTGATAGAACAGCTTTGGTGGCCACCTGGCATGCAGCCGGGGTCAACCCACCACAACAGTAAAGAGAGACAAAAAATGTTTGCAAACAAGCAACTGGTTAAGAACTGAAAGACTTTTCAAACTGCTGTATAATATTGGCATATTTTTTCATTAGAAAAATTTTCATTGCTGTTCATATAAGAATAGTTTAGATGATCTAGCAGTTCAGCAGCTAGGATTCACTGTATTTCTCCATATTCAATCCATATTTTTCAAATATTTTGTTCATGTTGTTAGTTTATCTCATAAAGGTTGTATTAATCTAGGCTGACTGGGGATTTTGATTTAGTATAAGGATTTACATTTTTATGAGTGCTCAAGAACTTTTATTGCTAAACATTTTGTAGAGAATCTGAGTTTATGGTATGCTTCGGCAGTTTATATTATGGTCCACAGATGGAAGAAATATTCAGGCAATAGAAGAAAATCATACTCCCCGTTTGTTGTTGATTATCCAGATAGTCCTCTGTCCCAACAACCTTCTGCTCCAGGTTGATTAATTTATGATCATTGCTTCACAAATTAAAGCACTATCCTACACACTACAACACTAGCATAGCTGTTTATCACCTCTATTGCTTTTACATTTATTGCAATACCATCTAGAGATTCTGCCAAGGAAAAATTGTGCTTCTGTTTTATTGCGTTACATCTATAATTCAGGCTTTGTTTTATTATGCTCTAACCAGAAAAAACATTATCCCCGCTGTTTTGGAAAACTATTTCTCATTTCAGTATCAATCCCCTTTCTCAGTTCCTAAAAAGATTGAACTGTAGTTCTGCTAGATTGTTGTTGGTTTTCTTCCCCACAGATTGCTTCAGTCCATGAACCCCCATTCTTTAACATAATCTCATTAAAAATCAGGTTTCCTCTTTATCTTGGACACTAGTACATTGACCTTGTTCTTTTGTGTCTGTTTATTGACAAATGTAGAGTTTCTCATCTTTGACTTTCTATAATCAAAATCAAATTGAAATAAATTTATAAATTTATCTCAATTTAATAACTCTTAATAATTCTTATTTACTTGTTATATAATAACATCAGATAGTAACAAGGTGGCTAGAAGTCTTATTTGTGGGAATGCTACTGAAATAAAGTGAACTATTAAAAAGCCTAGTTGGCTTACCTTGTCTTGTATGGTCTTGACATATCCTCTATGAATATCCGAAGATTTAAGATATATGACACCTTAGCTATCAGAAAAAAATGTGTCCCCTGAACACATGATCAGGTAGAAGAGGAGATGCATTCACAGAAAGTATCTTCACAACAGGTGAAATAAGCTTGCAGGGTAATGTTGGACTTAGCTTTAGAAGAAAAACTGCTACAGATTAAGGAATTGTGACTACAAGTTGCTATTAATTATCTCTCATTTTATCCCCAACCAAACCTCTTAGCAATCCCCACTTGTCCAGCTAATCATTTTATTCCTGTCTTCTTTGTAATAGATTATCTGGCCATAAGACTGTTCAGCATTATATACAACTAAACACTACACCAGAATAAAATCAAATCCACCTGCTAATGCTTGAGTTGTTAGTTTCAACATCCTAACACATCCTTTAAATTTTATTAGCTAATAATGTTGGATTTTGTATTAATTATAAATAGCTTGTCATGTGTTTTTAAGGTACCTTCCCTCAGTTGCAATCTTCCACTTTTCACCTCTTGCTGTTTTCAGTTGGGTCATGGTGGGGTCATTTAATTCTGACTGGACTCTGCTCAGCACGTTAGAAACAAGGACAGGAAAGCAACCTCTTTTAAATCCTCCTCCGCTTCCCCATATCCTTGCACATAATAGATCCTCATCATAAACTTTTTAAAGATACTCTCTATTAATGCACTGTATTGAGACCTAGGAGCGTGTAAAAGATAAAAAGACAAAAAGTGAAGTTTTACTGAGAGGTATCCAAAACTATTGTAATTTTCATTTCAGCAATAGCTCCGAACTGTGGTGGGTACAGATCAGAAATTACCTACTATCATAAATTGCAAAAAAGGTGGATTCTGTCTCTTGCTGAACAGTAATAATCTCCCTCTGCTCTTGCAAAGTTTATCAAATAAGATTCAGTTAAACTCCTTACCTTTACTTTCCAAACTGTTCAGAAGGATAATTACTTTAGCTAAAGCACAATTTAAGTGCCTAGGAACAAATACAAAGCAGTAGAAAGAGTGAATTGAGTGAGTTAGTCCTCAGAGTTCAGGTATATTCTGTGGCATTCTATAAAAGACCTTATAGAAGACCTACTGAGACCTTAATGGAAATTAGAGATGTTCAAAGCATTTTGCACCAATAATGAACTAAATTCACACTTTAGAACTCTGTACAAAAATTGCAAGACTTGCAGAATGTTCATTTCTGTGAGGTTTTTCAAATGAATTTTTCAGTAACGTGATAAAATTCCTGTGGCTTATTCCGCTGATTAACTCCTGGTCAGTCTGGCAGTTCTTTCCTAAGAAGGCAAAGTTTTGGTTGTATGCCTTAAGTGATGTCATTACACAAGATTAGATTAGAATTTAGATGCCAGCACCCTATTCTCACAACATGGAGAGCTGTATTAAGCAGATTTCAGTTCCTTCACAGGGTTATCTAGTATGTCTCATGTCAGCATACAATGCATATGCACGTGTTCTGGTCCTCTCCGTAGGTACAAACCAGTTTCACAGTGGTAAGCACATTAAGCAGAAAACCAGACTTTTAATAAACCACCTCTAAATTAAATATCTAGAAAGACACTAAGACATTACTTGAAATAATATCTTTAAGGTGAGACATGGATAACAGTTAAAATTGAGTGGTAACAATGCAGGCAGATACACTTGTTCAGATTTGTTGCTTGTTCAGTAACTTTAGCTCAGCTCAGCCAGACTAATGCTTGCTCTCTGATGAATAACAACACTGGAATATTCATATATACCTGTCACTTTTCAAGAAAGGGAAACTTATTTTTAATATAAGTAAAGATATGACTGAGAGATCTCCAGGTAATGAAGTTCCAGAAGGGGAAAAAGTAAAAAAGTTTTTTGTTTTAAACATACTAATACCTAATAAAATTTTGTTTCCTGGCACAAAACCCTAGCTCTGACCTTGACGATTGTTGGTCCAGTCCACATGGGGTCAGGATAGCACCAAAAACATGTCAGAAATACTAATTCTGTGGGAAAACCTAACCCACTGTACACAGCCAGAGCCTGCCCAGCACACCTTAAAAAGATTAAATCTTTTCACAAAAATGTCAGCTGGAAGACTTCCCGCACCTTCCTGTTCAACCTCCTCTTACTGTTGGCAGTATTCTACAGGATTTTGGGGTGACTTCAGATCCCCTACAAATAGCAAATGCATCCACACAGAGACATTCTCCTCCTTACACAAGGGGTACTGGAGACAGAAAATCAGGTGTCATCATCACTTTTTTCTTTAACATTGAGTTGTCTGCTTTGCAGTGCATTCTGGAGGCACTTGTAAGTCTTAAAAGACTTCAGAGCTCTTTCAAAAGTTTGAGATTTATGGAGTTATGTGATGTGGAGTCATCTTATTGACTGACACAGAAAACCGAGAATGTAAACTAAAAGTAAGTCCTACAGTACAGAGTCATTGAGGTTGGAAAAGACCCTTAAGATCATCAAGTCCAACCATAAAACCTAACTGCCAAGACCACCACTACATGTCCCTAAGCACCACATCTACATGTCTTTTAAATAACTCTAGGGATGGCGATTCCACCACTTTCCTGGGAAGCCTGTTCCAAAGTTTGATGACCCTTTCAGTGAAGAAATTTTTCCCTATATCCAATCTAAACCTCCCCTGGTGCAACTTGAAGCCATTTCCTCATCCTATCTATTGTTACTTGGGAAAAGAGACTGACCCCCACCTCGCTACAATCTCCTTTCAGGTTGTTGTATAGACTGACAAGGTCTCCCCTCAGCCTCCTTTACTCCAGGCTAAACAGCCATAGTTCCCTCACGCACTCCTCATAAGACTTGTTCTTTAGACCCTTCACCAGCTTTGTTCTTCTTTGGACGTGCTCCAGCACCTCAATGTCTTTCTTGTAGTGAGGGGCCCAAAACTGAACACAATATTTGAGGTAGGGTCTCACTGGTGTCAAGTACAGATGACAATCGCTTCCCTCGTCCTGCAGGCCACACTATTCCTGACACAAGCCAGGATGCTGTTGGCCTTCTTGGCCACCTGGGAACACTGCCTTTATGTCACAACTGAAATTGATGCAAGTCTGTCAATATTAACTGTGGATTGGTAAGGTAACTTAGCTGCCAGATTCAGCAAGCATGTTGCTAATTGATCTCAATTCATTCCTATTACTACTGAGACAATCATCCTGAGATATTATGTTGTGCTGAAGAAATGCCCAACTCTGATACAGGAAAAAAAAATACCTCTTTGTTTGACTGAAAACAAATATAATATGCCAGCAGACAGATATCTATTGATTACTTTTGTTTTACACACTGAACTTGCTTCATTTTTAAAAATCATACCTAATTCAAGCTGAGGAGACAAATGTGATTTCAGTAAAAGTGTTTGTCCTCAAAAGGCAAATGGAAGTAATTTACTACCTATTATTAAAGATTATTTTGATTCCTAACATACAGAATAAAATTTCACTTTTGAAAATGCTGAGGTTCATGCTTTACATGTTATTTGTAATCTTTTGGATCAAGATCCAGGTCTGCAATTTGCTAGAATGTAGCTTTGCTTTTATTTCTTTAAAACACAAGACGCCCGTCTTAAAAAATATACTGAAATTTCAGTTTCAGGAATTCTTTTTGGTTAATGAAAGCAAAAAGGCATCACAGAACAAGACAAGGCAGTGTTCAAAATAAATAAAGGTTACACATGACACAAACAATGCTGGAAACTGAATTTGCAAATTAACTAGCACATACTATCACATTTCATTAAAACATATCGAGACCACTCTGTGTCTTTGCTCTTTTTATGTCTTGGGAAGAATACAAAAAGAAAGCAGAGATCAGATTTAATTATCACCTTTTCATGTTAGAACTGATCAGTATTTACACATTTCCGCATAGATTCTGTTTTATAACAGAAACATTTGAGCTATAACACCATAGAGGTTGAAATGCCTTTAAACAAGTCCAAATGAAAAGTAAATTGTGCTTGCCTTTCTTCTGATTTAAGCTGTTGACAGTAATAGACTTGGAAATTGGTACTGAATATTCAAATTATTAAAGCACATCTATGTTGTTATTAATTTAGAGCTTAACACTTCAAAAATACTACTGAGTAGTAATTGTAGGTGAATGATGAGAGCTTTTAAAGAATTTTATTTCTCAATAGTGAAGAAGGAGCCCTGAATTCCCCATAGAGCTTGTCAGGCAGCTGCAGTTGAGGGACTGCTCTGCAAGTGTAGGTGAGCCTGGAGCCAAGGGGCAACAAGGCAGACAGGGCAAAGACTCTTGGACAAGGGCCCTGTCCCATGATGCTTAAGCAAGTGGAGCAGAGTAGGTCTGGGGATCACAACCAGGAACAATCAATGGCCCTGACTGCTAGACAGGTCCATGGTGATGAGACAGGTCCAAGGCCAAGCCAGGAAGGCAAGTCAGCAGGTCAGCATGGCACAAGACCGGGCACAGGAGCCCCTACAGCACAGCTCAGACAAGGATCATGGGCCAGGACTGAGCCCAAAGGCAGCTCCTGAGCCGAGGGGAGGCCCCAACGAGGCTTCTCTCAGCTCTTTCTCACACAGCTCTTTCCCAGCAGCTAGACCCAAGGTTACAGCCACCCAGCGCCAGAGCTGGTCTTGAGCACCCACAGCCAAAGCTGGAGGAGGGAGGAGGCTGCAGAACCTGTTGGTGCACTCAGGACCCTGACAAAGCTCTCCTCAGCCCCACTAAATGGCTTGTGTGCTCGTGTGAAATTTCTGAAATATCTGTAAAAAGGAACAGATGGGATCTCCTGTATTACTTAGTCCTACGTCCTGGTATCATGAGTAACATTCAAACTATTTGCAAAAGGGGTTCAATCTCCTTTCATAGATCAGAATCAAGCTTCATTTCAGTAGGACACTACTTGTTCATACTTTTCATAACAGACAGAATACAAGGGACCGAGTCCAGGCCCTGAGATGGTACAACTTCCATGGAAGTGAAGTGACGTTCACAGCTGAAGACAGCTCTATCCTTAGTATTTTCTCATGGCGCATTATAGACATAAGTTCTTGTCACAAATCAGGAGGTGAAACTGGACATGTCCATCTTCTTGATTTTTTGGAAGAAACTGCTCGGGTCCCATAGTGACATATCCATCTAGGTGAGGGTCCAGTGCTACGAATGGCAGAGAATCTCAAGAGAAAGCCAGTGCATTCTTCTATCTAAGGGTTAGGAGTCCCTTTCAGCATTTCACAGTGGCTAGTTAAGGTACCTCCCTGAACAAAAACTTTTTTGTGAACCCTATGATCAGCTCACCTGAGCAAATAGTAAAATATGGTATACAGGGCCAATAAATTGCCCTGCAGTGGCTGAATTGTATGTGACTTGGCATCAATGCATGCAGAAGATTTTCAGCATCAAAGGCTGGGGGAGAAGTTTCTGCATTTATCTGTTACTGCTCTCCCAGAAGTAGATGTTACAATGCTCGGTCAAAATCATCTTTGTAGATTTATCTTCCAGTTTATCAGTTCATAGAAAATTAGTATTAACTCATCCTGGTTTTGAATGGCAATCTCTATCTTCCACTGATTTAATACCATTTGATTTGAGGAAATATCTTAATGTTGAGTATAAACATAATTTTTCAAACATTAATAAAGACAAACATGAACTCCTAAACCTTGAATATCTATCTAGGGAGTATCTTTCAGAATTGAAATGTTTCATCCCCTGAAGCTTCATTCTGTCTGCAAATCCAAATCCTGCTAATTGTATCTGGGGATACATGCTCCCCATATACTGGCAATTTCACGGCATTACTGATTAGAGAAGTCATTAGCTCATGCATATATTCCATGGCCTGTGAATGTGCATTAATGTTTTGGGCAATGATAGCAGCCTTGATTTCATTCCAGGAGCAGCTTTTCTCCTATTAAAATTTGTGATTGGGGTTCAATTCTATGTTAATTCCAGATGCAGAATCCTAATCTGTGTGTATAGAGACTCAGTGATGACATCTTACCATAGTAAGATATGGGAACAGTTTCATTAAGGAAATTGTTATAAGGGCAAAGATTTTCTAACATGAATCATAATTTTATGACCTGCTTTTTAGATGCTTTATACAAGATCTATGCAAAGGGGCTTGATTTTTGAAGGGGAGGAAAGAAGACTGCTGAAGTCTTCTTGAAAGAAGTCTCTGAACACCTTAGCAGACTTCTAAATATAAGGAGTAAAAAGGAAGGCATGTTAAAACTGCATAGACAAATGTATCAGCAGCCAGTCAATACATTCCTTTTTCCTTACAATTGCTTCTACTGGCATAGCAAATTTAAACCAGAATCACATGAAAATGAGTCTAAATACAAACAGAATGAAATGTTTACTGTTAGATGAATATTGCAGTAGGCACATGTTTTAAAACTACTTTCTAAAAAGAAAAAAAGAATTCATTTTCATTTAAACATAGTCTGAGAAATCCTGAAAGGTAACAGTATGAAAAAGGAGCATCAAAAGATCTCTGTACCTTCCAGATTAACAATATATCTTTAAAGATTAGTCCCACAGAATTCAGGATATTCAGCATTATTGACTGTTGCACATATTTTCTCACATTATCTTTTGTGGGTCTCAGCTATGCTTACTACTTCTATCAGATATTTGCATTCATATTCAGGAATACTCAGCCTTCACCTGCCACTCAGTTTTACTCTGACTTTTAAAATGCTTCCCAGAATTATCCTGCTTTATTATTTATTCTTCTGGTCAAGCCATACATTACTGTTTGCTCTCTGCATGTATTCCTAAGGGCCCCTTCCCTACAAGGCTTAAATCTTGCATCCACAAAGTCTCAAAACTCTGGATTGTGCTACAGTTGAATATTAGACATTTTTTTGGCACACAGCTTTTGAACTACAGTAACTCATCCATTCTTTGCTTTATCATGTCTTGTTCATTCGATGGTCTTTTATCATCTCACTCTACACCACCAGAACAAGTTGATGCCTTCGTCAAATTGTATTTTATTACAGCATTGGGCAACAGCCCTTGCCACGGCAAGTGGTGAATAAAAGCATCCATTATTAAAATGAAAAGAATTCTCAGGGTGACAATTCCTGCACTGAACAAAGACACAAAGGTTTTGTCAGTGCTGCAGGTAAAGCGAGCCTGTGTGCATAAGCGTATAGACAGTTTAGATGAATACCCTGTCATGATGATTTCCCAGAAAAGTTATGCAAGCTTCACCCACAACACTGTCCTCTTGGCACTTCCTTATTTGTATGCATGGGAGGCACTGTGAGGCAAAAATTTAGCCCCGTTTGAAGATTATACTACTCTCTCACAGTTTTTCACCGAACAGGAAAGGCTAATTTCCCTTAACAAACATTTTTGATTCTAGCCAACTTTTCTATTTTCTTCCTGGAAACATCTTTTTAAAAGTGTTTTGAGGTATTTCCAAGTCAATATACTTTCTCCCGTGTGTTATGAATTTCCAAAGAGGCATACTGTATAAATCAAAATGAATTTTAAAATGTTCACATGCCACTCTGCTTTCATGTAGTCTATGGTCATTCAATAATTTTTACAAAGCTTAGAATATTTTACAGTAAGAATCTTGCCACTGAATGCAAACAATAGCTTTTTAAAACTTTGTAAGTCTCTATACTTGTTTTATTGATTTTGTACCTTTTCATGGAAATATATAACACTGTAAGCCCACATGTAAATAAAAAGTCAATATGTAAATAAGAAGCTGTATAATTTCTCGAAAATATAAGTTATTTAGTAGACTTTTCTTATTATGTTTCAATAAAAACATCGTTTTTAATCTTGAAAGATTTCACCTCATGAATGGATAAATTCAGAAAACTCCATCAATGCTTATGAACGAGAGGTAATTATGAGCTGCAAATTTCATTTCTGACTTTCAAGAGTGTTCAGATATAAGACTGACTTCAGTCAGACTATAGTAGCTACTATGTTTGAGACAGTCACATTGTCTTCCATGGCTAATGAGGTGAAGAAGGGTAACATTTATCAGCATTGGATTTTATGGTCAGACAGTCTCTGAAAAGGATAAGAATAAAGTTTGCCACATCTGTGGGGAATAAAACAGAGCCATGAGCTTCAATCGCTGTAAGAAAGGCTCAGGTTAGACTACCATAAAGGACACTGCGGTGAAGCATTATGCTAGCTTCCCAGGGATGTTATGGAACGTTAGTCACAAGAGGTCTGAAGAGTAGGTGGGAGATATATTGCCAGGTACAATACAAGTACATTTATTCTTGTTTTGGAATAGAAGATCGGACTAGATCACTTTTGATATTCACTCTAGTCTGATTTTTCTGAAATTTTATCAAGTTAGACATTAATGCTCCTTATTTTTTACTGTTACATCAAAGCATTTTGTTCCCTTGTATTTTGCATAATCTCCATCCAGCTTCACTTAGATAATCATACTCTTGAATTAAAGAAAAATTAGATGTTTTGCTTACTGTAATTAAAAAATCAAATTATTACTGCATTATTGCACTAGGACTATGTCTATACAAAACAATAACATACATACACATTACAGGAGTGAGAAATAAGAGATAAATATCAAGGTTTTAAAGCAGACTTCCCTTCTGCATCAGTCAAATTCACTCAGAATTCATCCCAGAATGAATGTGAACAAAAGCACTTGCTTATCAAAATCTAGCATTGTTAAAATCTAAAACTATGATCAAAACTGTGCTGACATGACTTGGTGTTGATAAATCTCCTGAAAAGTCCCACTCAATTGCTAGGTCCCTAAAGCTGCCCACACTTCAGAGCATCTTGTTCTCCCTCCTTAAATCACTCAGGAATATGGGAAGTCTGCTTTTGGTCATACTTAGAAATGACACACCCTGAGCTGAGCTGAGCAGCTCAGCATCTATCCAGCACCATAATCCACAAATGGTAGGATCCGCCAGTCCAAATTTAGAGATTTTTCAAGCAAACATCTACAACTTCATCTCAATATTGGGGCACATCCAAAAGCAGATTTGCAAAAGATGGGGACCACCCTAGAAATGTCCTGTTTCTCCTCCTTTAGTATAGAAGAAGCCTGAGCTGATCAGTTCAGATGCAAGAATGCCTCTCCAGCTTTTCCCTCTACATGCGGAGAGCTTCAAGCTTCTTACATTTTATAAGCCAGAGTTCACGCAGAATGGAGCAGTAACTGCTGCTTCCAACACCCCCACCCCACCCCAATGAACACACTCCTCTACTTCATTAGTAGAGCATTCACTCAGGATGTGGGAAAACCTGGTTCAGTGCTCTACCATATGCCTGTGCACATTTCTCCAGTGAGTACCCATGTCACCAGGCTGTGGACTGTGCTGTGATATCACTTTGAGGTTGTGTGTCAATGATTACAATGGCAGGGGTGCTCCTCTTTTAAGGCCACAATAATATATAAAAAAAAAAAAAACCAAAACAAAAAAAACCCCAAAAAACCCAACCCAGTATTTGTTGAGTCAACAGATGAGAGGAACAAGAAAAGAGGCTTTAGGCCATTGTTAGGAGAAAAGAATCCTCGACTTTCAGTCCTTAAGGATTTTTTTCTTACATTAATACCTAAAAAACCCTTCAACTGGAAGTAGAAGACATGACTCCCTTTCCCTAACTGGGGCCTTAATAATTAGGAGTCATCTTTTAACCAGACTCCTTCTCCCACTGTAGCCTCATAAAATCTTCATCAAGGGAGAAGACTTCGAGTCTGTATTCCAGGTAGGCTGGGGCCACCTGACGAGTTGAACTCTTTCACAAGACAAGAGAGATGCGTTTTAATAGCATTCAGTGGAAGAAGGCATTAAACTGAGGTCCCCTTTTGAGTGGTGAGTAGTTGAAAGGAGAGTCATGAGCTGCTCTGCTTGTGAAAGAAAAGTCAAAGGCACCTTCAGAGCTTCTAGGTTGAATCTCAGAAAGAAGGAGAAATTTTTTTAAACCACTGAGAAAATGTAGAGGTTTAAAGACATTCGCCATCATCAGTTCCCTGTTGGCTAGTAACAGGCAGCTGCTTGCTCAGCATGCTGATGTTTTTCATCCCACACAGAGGGACTAGCCCCTCTCAGTATGTCAAAATTCCCTTTATCTGAGATATCTAACACAAGGTCTTCTTGATTCAAAGAACAAGAATACAATTCAGTTACCTGGCTTTAGACACTGGCAGTTAAATGCATACGTCTTAACTAGGTATCTCAGAGTCTCCTTGTAGTCAAAGAATGAGATACATGTCATTTTATGGTACAGATGCTGGCTCAGATGCAGCTCAAACGAACTGATGAGCACGGCTGGATGAAAATAGACATCCCAAATACACTTCCTGCATTCTGCTGCTGGCTGGAGATAAGGCATGAAGAGGATATTCCCCTCTTGGCCGAAAAATCCCAACTGACTTTAAAACAAGTAGATCTATGTTGCTTTGGTCTTTTGAAAGTCCTTGATTCCTGTTGATAATTTATCAAGGTCAGGCATAGACAAAGATGTTTTTTTATTTTTACTGGCAGATTTCCTGTCCCTGGAAAAGAATGAATGTTACTAATTTTAGTTTTTCCAAGACACACTATATTTAGCTTTAATCCATCCACTCAGGTGAATAAGCGAAATGGGGTTTTTTTGCAAGCCCATGAAAATCTTACTTGTCACTAATTTTGTCAGCAGTGAGAATTCACCTGGCTGTGGTTAGATAGACAAGTCAAATTTCTTCCTTAGTACACAACATATATGAATTAAAGATCAGCCTGCAGTAGTGGATCTTAAATAAACAATATGCATAATTATAATTGCTTTGTTATGATTAGTCAAAGAAAAGGTAGTCATAATGAAGTAGTTATCATTTTAAAATGACTGAATTTAACAAGAACCTTAATTCCACTACTGTCAAATGAAATTGGAATGACTGATGTCTGTCAGAACCGGCTGATACATTCACCAACATTGCAGAAAGGAAGCTGAATGACGTACTGCGAGGATATGGCAGACAAGTGCATGATTAGGAAAGACAGACATCTCAAACATCTTTTTTAACATATTTGGGTCTTATAATGATTAATATGTGATTGATTATTTGCTGTTTAAAATTTAAAAAAAACAAACACAAAACAATGACAGTTCAGATTTCCACGTTGTCCACTTAAGATTGGGTCCAATTCCTCATGAAAACATTTACTGAGTGAACTGAGAGGTGAATCTATGCCTTTTAAGGAACAGTTTGAGCTGTTGTACATCTCTCCTAAGATGCTAAGCTTAGCACTAACAGTAATTTCCATAACAATTTCTCTATCAGAAGAAAAATGTGAATCCTTCTTTTCCTTTTTTATTTAAGAGAAAATGACCACCACTATGAATGTGCATATATAATCCACATTAAGAATGAATGAAAATGTTAATTTTCCAAAGAAAGAGATAATAAAAATTCTTAAACAGCATGTTATGAGTTTGAAAAACACTAATACATTTCAAGTAAAAATCTATCAAAATTAATTTCTCTTTGACCGAAATAGAAAGTGTGTTTTTTAACAATAAAGACAGAATTGTTGGAGATCACAAATCTTTATCTAAATATATATATGGTTGTACGAGCTTATAAAAGAAATAAGTTTTGAATGCTATCTGAAGGAGCTTTCTTGTGTTTGTCCCTGGAACCATATATTTTCAGGCAAAATTACTGGTTTTGTAGATTAAGGGAAATAAAACAAAAGTGTTCATGGCAGGGAGATAGAGATAATAGCACATTCTGACTCACAGCATCACAGGGAAGCAGACTCTGCAGACATTGTAAATGGAGTGAGCCTATAACAAAACTTTACCAGCCCTTCTGTGTAACAAGAGTCTCAATCTCAGAAAAAGCAATGCAACACTAATTTCCCACCTTGTAAAAATCCCTGTTTGTAAAACTGGATTTGTTACCGTCTATCAAGACACAGTTCACAGAGACAGCTCTAGTTTGCCTGTCTCAGGGGAAGGATCACAAAAGAATTGGGAGTTCATATGTGACAGAGGATAAGCTAGTTTTAAATTACATTCAATACTGGTTTAAAACATGTAAGAAGTCCTTTAATAATTGACTTTGTTTTTAAATGTGCAGTAGTGACCATAGTAATTGAGCCCACTGAACACCTGCTAGAATAGGAATAAGCATCTCCAGATTAAACCAAAATAAAAGTTACTGACCACTGGTTCCTCTTCACTCTCTTTCAGCCTAAAAGTACATCACAGTCTAACCAGTCATCACATCTTCCACTACGTTCTTCTTCATCTCCTTTCTATGTCTCTTCTTACTGTTTTCAATTTTTTTAATCTATGAGATGTCTTCTGCAAAGGCAGTCCTGCCTGAACCTCAGGAAGAAGAAGGAGATGTCCCTCTGCTATGTGCCATCTCTGCTGAGACGCATATTGACCTCTATATCCATGGCACAAAAAGACTAAAATGCCCTTTTGAGTTTGTTTTCTGTGCTTCCCCTCAGGAGTCTGAGTTGAGGTTTTTGCCTTTCCTGGAAAACAAAGAAGTTTGGATGTCTGTTCCTACCTACTGTCCTGACTAGAGCACAAGTATGTACTCACATGACATGCTGGGTCTCACGCCATCCCTCATGATGGGTCAAATCTCACAGTTGACTTTGTCTTTGACAGTGCACAGTGTACTCCATTAACTGTTTATCATCTGAAGGCTGGACAAGGTCAGGGTACTTGAAGCTGGGGAAGCCCTTTCTTTATGATAGGGAGTAGACGAGCCAGGTTTGTGAAATAGAATATAGTGTAGGAGTTACAAATAAAACAGGAGAGAATAAATTAAGTTTGAAATGAACTGCCAATAAACATTTATTCTTACCAGCTCTTATAAGACCAGGGAGTAGCTGAATGGTACTCAGGTCCTGTCTGGCCCATGCAGTCTGGATTTGATTCTCTCATTCCAGGTCCACAAAAATATATGAACTAATCACTAATACAGAAAATGTTCATGAATTCTCTCAGCAGAGATGCAAATGAGCATAGGTCTATTACAGCAGGGCCGTACTGGGTTATATTGGTTACAGTCCTGGCTGACAATCGTATATCATATGCAATACAGTATTCAAATTTAATTAGATATATTGGATTTGACCTTAAATTAATTAAATAATCCTAATTTAAATATTTGTAGAAAAAAGTAAAAAGAAAAAATATGGGTCTCTACTCATCGATGGTTTCTAACTGTATTAATTACTGAGGCTAAAGCACTTAAGAAAAATGCATCTTGGAAATCTTTCCCCAACTGGATTACACTTGATTCAAGTAAACATAGTGATCATCAAAGGCACTGCAGTTACACTGTGTGAAGTACATTCAAAACTACACTGTATTGCAATATCAATGTGTAAATGAGTATGATTCTAAGTTTTGCTTGCTGTCTATCATTCTACTAAGGCCCTCGAAGTGCTTAAGCACATGATGAACATAAATCCTATCATTATTCAGCAAAATATTTGCACTTGCAATGACATAAATGCTAACCAAGAGGGGTTTTTCTCCGAAGTCTGAACAGTCTCATAGAACTGGTCTTGAAATGCATTCAAAGGAATCATGTGAAACCTGAAAAGCTGGGCATGACCTCACTGGGACCACTTGTAAATTCACCAGGATGAACTGGGATTTCATAGTCTGGCCTTTTATATCTGAATATTCCATGTTCCCATTTCCCTCTATCAGGGAAAGACAAGGCAGCTACTAGGATGAATTAGCTCAGTGGTCTGCTTCTGTAATGTACACATTTCCACAGGTCTTGTCCCTCCAGAAAAAGGAAATGTTTGTTACAGCAAACCTTCTTTTTTATCAGCTTAAAGCACCTATTGTGAAAACCATTTGCCATTATATAGAAACTAACAGAGACTTTGAAATGAAACAACTCATTTGTGCTTTTTTTTTTTTTTTGACGTTCATGGCAATATGACTTTTGGCTACCATTGAAAATGTTCTTTTTTTATATCTTTGCTGCAAATAGTAACCCACGTATCATTTCTGCATTTAGTATTTTAAGAGTTTGGATTCAGAAACTTATATCTTGGAATATATTTCATTTGAGGACTAGTCTAGAATGGTCTGAAGAAGATTGCTTGATTTTTCTTTTTAACGGATTTCAAGTCTTTTAAACGGTAGGACCATTTCATGTGCACAGTCACTACCAGAGCAGTCCAACAGAGTGCGCTCATGTACTGTGCGAGCTGAAGCGGTGCCTAGTTAAAGGATGGGTTTTGTATCTGAAGTTGTTCTTCCTCTTTAAAAATAATTAACTGTAAAAGCTCCATTCCCTGTCAAGTTTTACAATTACATATAATATGTCCAGAAAAAACAAGAGTCATCTCACATAATTAAACGGAGGAAGAGAGGGAATTCTAGAGAACAATGGCAGTAAAACATGGCACTATATTTGTAAGGAAGCCATCTGGCGTGAAGCTGGAGGGACTGTGAGAGTTTTGGGGAAAGGAAGAGCTGAAATGGATTTTCCTGCTAGGGGACACTTGCAAAAAGTTCTGCTGGATAAATGTTGTGATGTTCAGATATGCAGAAATTGTTGTAGCATTGATAATCTTTTTGCCAATAAAAACTGTATTTGTGTAAATGTGGGATGGATCCCCAAAGACCACAGCCAATGTTCAGCACTGGAGATAGCACAAGAACTGGGTGTAAATGTATAGTCTTCCTCATAATGAGTCTGCTTCTGACAAAGTTGGAGCCATTTCACATCATTAGAAAATCCCGTTCCGTTTATAGAAACATTTCAAAACCCTGACACTGAAATCTATTCTCTGAATAAAAAATCATAAAATAAAGATCTGCTCAATATAGGCAGGAATATGGCATGTTTTGATGTGATGCATCATATACCTGGATCCACTAAGCCTGAGTATTTTATACAGGAAAATGTAGACACTGGTATTTGAAAGCCAGTGCTACACAGCAGGGAAGAGGGACCCTGTAATGGTAAGGTCACAGAATATGGACTTTCTTTGTTACCTCACTTGTCTAGTGGGAAATTATAACCCAGAACAACAAAGATACCATTGGATGGCAAGTTAGCTCACATTTTCAAAGTTTGTTGCCTTAGCCCACAGCAAATGCAAGGGGCTTAGATGAATCTGATGTGAGTGAAACAGCTGAGAGAGCTGATTTTGCGAAGGGCTGTCACACAGCTACTCCCTCAGGGAAGTAATTTATTCTGTGCCTCAAAGCCCAGACTCTAAAATAAGAGTATTATGGTTGCTCTGAAGGTTGCCAAGGGATAAAGTTCATTACTGATTAAAATTAGCAGTCATGTAATTACTGTCATTAATATTGTAATGATACCTGCTTAGTTACCTAGATGACTACTATCTACTTCACAGTAACACAGCAGTACTGTTTAAGAAAACCACATTTGAGAGGAATTGGGTACCTAGATCTGAAAAGGTAATCCCAAAATCTCCCCAGCTAGTAGCGGCTTGGTTCTGCCTAAAACATAGACAGACTTGTTCTGGGTCATCTGAAGAATCCCCAAAGAAATAAATTTGTTCCTGCAAAAGCATTCTGCATACCAAGCTCCTGCCAATGCTCTCTTGTAATATGATTACACTGTGCTACCTCCTTACAGGTGAGGTCTTTCTCTGGCAAAATGCTTGCAGCATTCTGGGACACCTCTTGTGTACATACCATGTAAGGCTCAGCCCTGAGGATTAGCCTGCTTTGCTTTTCTCTTCTTTTCCACAGTCACAGTCTTTCTTCCCTGCTATAGGCTTTAGGCCACATCAGTGGATTTCAGTTTGGTAAAACTGAGCAGTTTTTAATAACTGAAAATGATAATCAAGAGTTTAGAAATGTGTTCTAGTGCAAGGACTAGAGATCTTGCAAGACCTTAGTACTTGATAGGTTAATTTTGGAATCCATCAGCATTAAAACCAAATTCTTGCTATACATATTGCCATTCTGCATCAATTATAATCAAATATCTTTAGACATTCCTTGCTATAAATCAGATAAGACAGGCCTAGTGCAGTATTAGTATAAATAGTTTTGCAAAAAAAAATAAAGTCTGTGAACACTGAAAGATTTAATCAAACTTTATTTGAGAGTCCCCCATTGTTCCCATATTAGTATGATTATAAGAATGTAGTGGATGGGTTACAGTCCTCAGTTTGTGAGTCTTCAGTTCTTTGCCAGCCCAACTTCCAGTTCAGCTTATGTTCTTAAAACGAACTGTGATTTGATATGTCTTGGTGTTTGCCTAGTTGTAGATATCTTTGAAATGCAGACCACTTTGAAACTGCCTATTGCCTCCCTTAGGAAAAAATAGCTCAAAACCTGAAAAGACATTGCGAAAGCCCAGTGACTTGTGAGGATGAGGGCTTTTCACTGTTATATTTCACTCAAGTCTCATTTTCCACGATAAGGAAATTCTTTCATATTTTGAACTAAGGTTTAAAAACTATATGGGAGCTGATTTGCTAGAAGAATTAATGGTGTCCTGTACCTATGCACATATTTAGGAATGAAATAGAAATAAGCAAACCCCGTGAAGCACAAATTCCTGGGATTTGCATCTTAAGGTTGCATTACTGTGTGGCTTCTGTAACAGCAGGAGCTCAGCAAATGCCACATTCATGCAGTCTGATGGTTAACTCCCCCAGTTGTCTTTTTTCTTCTTTATGACTTCTATATTTAAGCTTGTATAGACTCAACAAACAGGAAAAAAACAGTGTAACAGTAACATTCAGTTAGTCATAAGCTTTTTGAATGTGGAAGCATCTTTAGTTCTGTAACCAGACAGAGTGTGAGTTGGCGTGTTAGCATTGTTGTCACTGCTACCAAATAATAGCTGTAACAGTTTCTGTTGTAACAGGTTATGTCTCAAGGATCAACTTGTAATGCAGGCTGCAAACCTCTCTGATTTATGCAGCAGCTGCTATCTTCAGGAGCAGATCCTGTCAGACACATTCATCTGGCCATGCTGTGAAAAAAAGAGCAGATTATGCCTTTTAGACCAACAATCAAATATGAAACTCTCTCCAGTTTCTCACCAGAAATGACAATGATGCAAGGGAAAGAGAGGCCATTTGCTTTCATTGGTCTCACAAATGACAGCTCATATTTAGACATCTGGAACAATTGTTTCCAAAATTAAGACACTCAAAATAGCACTTGTTTGTCTAAAATCAGCTCTTTCTTCACTATTTCGTTCAATACTGGGAGTATTTCTGATATTCTTAGTTCAAATGGTGAGACAATTCAGTTCTCATGAAAATGTTCCAAAGTTATTACTGCCAAAAAAAGCTTACAATTTTCAGGCAAATTTAAAGGAAAATATGGCATGAAGCTGAAAATGAATACAAGACATTGTAGCTAAAAGGGATGGGTTCTTCAAAGACGCAGGATACAGAAAAATGAGAGAGTGACTTATTTTCCCACTGAACGTCGAATAAAACTGAACTGAACTAAGAGAAATGAGGTCTGCAGAGAGCTTGGCAAACATGCAGGAAGTATCTTTTTGCCTGTACAATCATACAAAATATATCAAAGGGCAACTATTACTCCCTGAGAGAGACTGGCAGTCTGAATTGGTAGTAATTATCGATTAAGAATCTCAGTCTTACTAATCAGTAATCAGTAAGTCTTCAGAAATGATAAAATGTACAGTATCTTCTTTTATCTAATTGTACTAAAATTATTAGATCCAATCCTCTAAGCACTGCAGAAGTTCTCATCTGCACAAGACGTACAGGCAAGTTCTACTTAAAATGAGATAAACTGAAGAGCTTTTTAATTTCAATTTCCTTTTGCAAAGGCTGGTTGCCAAAAAGCTTTTCTCACTATTGCTCAGTCATTGGTGGACAATTTGTTCCAGGCTCTTCTATCTTCTGTGGAAGGCATCTTCATGCCAGCTGTTTCCCCAGCCAGTTTTAAATCTTCCCTATTTCTGTGAGGGGAAAAAAAAAAAAAAGAAAATTTAGCAAGAAATGCTTCCTTTTAGTGAAAAGGCCCATATAATTTTCTAAGGCACAGAAGATCTCACATGTTCAGGATGGGCAAACACATTAGAAGAGGCAGATGCATGGCAGTCTCTCCCAATGCAGTTGCTCTTATCTTCTCTGTGACTGAATTATGCATGTGTGGGTCCACATAAATAGAAGAGAAACAGAGTAGAGAAATAACCTCTTATTTCACACTTCTTCAATATCTAGGACTCGGAATGTATAAATACCATAAGCTACTGCTGCTGTCCTCATTAGTATCTCTGCCTGCAAAGTTAAGTATTTGAGGAGGTGGCTAGTAGCCTGTCCTGCCAGAACTCTGGACTAAACTTTCTGTCCATGTTGAAGATCTAGCAGGGTTACTGAGACGTGTCTTTATTTGTGATGATGAATACAGAAATGCACCTTGCCAGTTTCATGGGATACTGAAAACTCACCGTCAACACATATGGATCGCTTCTTCACCACCAGTCGTTGAAAAAAATCAGCATTAGGGTCTTGGCTAGACACCACCCTGTGCTCCCAGTCTCAGTCATACAGCACTGTTGTACCAGCCGTTGAGGTAGACCTTAACTTCCACGCTTGGCTGGTTAGTGCCTTTGAATGCTCACCAAAAGTACAAAACCACACCAAGACCTACGAGCCCAGCTCCCTGGCAGCACAGCCAGCAGGTCTCTCTGATGACAGTGAGCAAAAAGAGCCTGGCCAACAGCGCAGCAGCAATTTTAACTGCATAAAAATATCATAGCAGAAGTTCATAAAAATATATAGAGTGCCTCCCAGCCACACTCAGGAAAATGAACTAAAGGAGCTGAAAAATAATCACCAACTACTGTCCGATAGTGCAGCCTGCAGCCCCCCCTGGATCTGGACTCCCCCTGCCCCTGTCTGAGAAACGCTGCTTCACCCTGCAGCTCCACTGGCCACGATGGCTGGTTCGGCCCACAGTAACAGCCAAGCGAGGTTCCCAGCATGGCTTAAATGCCTTCCCAAATGCAATGTGGATAAGCCTGCACCAGCGTCAGAGCTCTGAGGGCACCACTGGCCCTGCCTCCCCCTGCCCAGCCACTCAGGGCTCCCCCCACCCTGGCCCCACATCAGCCCTTCAGAGCCGCCAGCCACAGCAGAGCCTATCTCCAGCTCCCCACGGCTCTGCCCTGCCCAGTCGCGGGCCCGGCCCGTGTCCCAGCCTGGCCTCATCCCCAGCGAGGTGCCCGATGCCTGGGGTAGCCCCCAGCACCCCCCGCCCTGCCCTGCTCCTGGCTGGGGCAGTGGGACAGGCCCTGGCTGCCAGCCCTGTGGGGAGCCGCCGGCCCTCGCTGTGCCCTGCAACCAGGCCGGGCCCGCCTTGGCCAGCAGAGTCTGCCCAGACTGCCCCGTGAGCCCTGGCCTCACGTGCTGGGATGGCGCACACCTCAGGGCAGGTACCATAAACCATATGCTTTGTGTTATAAAAGTGCCACTTTGGTGAGCTGCAGCACACCACTCTCATGGGAGGAGATGTTCTGAACAAAACACAGGTGCATAACCAGTTATAGCTTCAGGACACAGGAGCACCAGCTGGCACCCAGAGGAGACCTAAAGCCAAGTCCTTTGTAAAGCAGGCATGGCCAGTCTACTCCAGAAGAGGCACAGCCATCCTCAGCACTTATGCCCAGTAATCCCTTGTCAAAGCAGATTAATTAATTTAGCATCATGGATGCAGTCATAAAGTCTGGGGTCCTACTCCCTCCCTTGGCTTTGGATGTTGCAGTCAGCAGGTGGGCAGACCACGGCCCTCCTCTCCTGGCACTGCGTGAGCAGTCAGCTAGGACACACCGAGGTCCTTGTCACCGGCCACCATAAGTATTTGGCAGGAGGAGGTAAAATGCCAGCTGCTCCTCTCCAGGGCCTGCAGAAGCCTAGCTCCCTGCAGCAAAAGGAGCATGTGAGATGGTGGCCCAAGCTGCACTTCACCAGACAAGGACAAAAAGCGCAATTCAGATTTAAATACTTCTTAGGAACTCTGCTCTGCATTTGTTAGACGGGCACAATTCTTCAGCTGGTCGGTAACAAGCTATGTCCGAGCAATGCATAAGCAGTGGTCCAAAATAGCTGTGTCACTGTGCCCTGCCATTATCCAATTCTGCAGCCCAGGCCCAATATCTATTTTCTACCCTCCCAGGTGCTGGTAGTTTCTGAACTCTGAACCGGTATTTGCTGGGGCAGAGTGAATGCCTGTGGTTTTGTTTTCGAGCTCAATGCCAGGCACAAATCTCTAATCATATTAAATCCTGCTACTCGCTCTGCAGAGAAACCTAGACACCAGCAACACATTCAAAGGCCCTCCGTTTGTTTAGCAGCATTGCTCTGCCCACAGTCTCATCAATAACAACATTAAAGCCCATTTATATGCACAGCTGGACACCCTGAAATACTGATTGGGTCTAATAGTCAACAGATGAGAGCTCCAATCATTTAACACTATGAGATGTTAGAGACCATTGGGGTTTTTAATCCATAAAACAACCTTTCCTGTGCTCAAATCTCATCTCTTTATAGAATATACGTTTTACACTAATACTGCTCCTTGGAGGAAAAAAAGACAGCTTTTTTTTCTTTTTTCCTTAGGTAGGCAGGGTCCCAGTTTTTGAGACTGTAAATTATTGCTGACATGGTGGACAGATGAAGTATAGATGGTCAAGACCAGTGCTGGTTTATGTTGTGAAACATTTAGAAGAACATCATGCAAGACCAAAGAAACCAATTAACTCATGGAAAGGATGCGTTCCTAGGTGCACGGTACAACAGGTGCATATTTTCGTGATGAAGAACAAAAAAACGGGGTGATATAAGTCTAATTTAAAAGTAGCTCTTTCAGAGAAATGGGGAAAAAAGCAATTACATGAAAAAGCCAATAAGGAACCAACCAACCAGTGATACTAAAAATCAAGTAAAACTGCACTTTGTGGGGAACTGTCTTTGTGTCATTCTGCCACCCAAAGGTCCCAGTCCGAATCAGGATATTTGCCATCCTACAGAAAAATCCATCTTTTGGGAGTCTTAAATTCAATGTGTTTAAGGAATTAGAATACACCAATCTGGTGAAAACCATGCTTACACAGCAGTCTGCTTAGACTGTGTTCACTGCAAATAAAAATCTCTGACAACATTTATGTGTAACTAACAAGTAATCATAACAAAGGACCAGGACAGGTTGCACTGGAGTGTTATCAGGCAGTCAAATGACTCAGAATGAAATTTCTGACATGTTTTGGAAACCTTAGAGTTTTCGCTGTAATGATTGTATTCACTAGCAAAAATATAGAAATATTTTATATAATGAACTGACAGTTACATTTCTTTGGCTATAAACAAATTCTTAATAAACAGACAGACAGATACACAAACAGGTAGGTATTGTTGAGTGATGCAACTGTCAACTGTAGTCAGCAACTTGTTTTCAGATGTAATCTGTCAGCATCCAGAACATGAATACTGTAAAGACATTTATTTGAACAGTCTCTAAATGCTTCCAACCTCAGTTATATAAAATACACAGTAAAGAAAAGGCATGTGAAGAGACCTAGCAAATGTAATGCTGAACCAGTTTGTTTAAAGATTCTTGATGGCATTAGGAAACAATACCTGTTAGAAGGCAGCTGTTCGTAGGTATGTCAGCTTCATCCCTGTGTAGTATCACAGACTGTCACTTACCTGCATGTAAACTGTACAGCCCAATGTTTGGAACTGGAAATAATGATCTCAATTTCTTAATATTTTACAATCACTTCAAACACATATAAATGACTATTCAAGCTGCAAGATAGAAGAGAAACAGGCCCAGATTCTGTTTTATAAATAAAATATCTAATGCGTCAGATTGACTTTTACATTCCTGTAACTTCACTATACCCGTGGGGCTTTTTGTTACCTGTTAAAGTAGAAATTGGCTCCACATGTGTGATAGATGGTACATCTATAAGAAAGAATCTGGCAGAAAAAATGTATTTACTTTTAGTATCGCCATAACAGCTTGGGATATTATCATTTGTTGTATACATTAATTTAACAGAATATACAGAATGTATAAACACTAGATTGTATTTCATAGCTTTAGATGTTACAGATTTTCAGCATCTTGTCAGAAAAGGAGTCTAGCAAGTTAAACAGTACAATAAAAATTTAATCCATATGTGGAACTGCTATAAAATATACTCCAATAGTTTTTATACATTAGAAGTACTTTGCTTTACTTCAGTTAGCTTTCTTTCTCTTGTCTTCCCCATACCACATTTCTTCTTTATCTCATGCAGTTCCATAGAGTTATAATAAAGAATTAAATTTATCATTTATTTTAGAGTCACATTTGACCTTAATATTCAAACATAATAAAAGAGAATTTAACAGTCTTAAGATTTAGTAATAATCTGTTATACTTTGATGGCTAAGCCCCTTCCCCCCAACCTGTCACAGACATAAATAATGAAACGTTCCCACAGGGATTTTCACTGGAATCATATGTAACGTCTAATTTCAACCAGAAGATATTAAATATTTGCCAAGAGAGACTGGGTAACTGATTTTTTAAATGTGCAGCATTTTATAAAGATAATAGTATCATTCTACCATTCTTTCTATTCAAGAGTATAATCTTACTGTTTTAAATTAAACAAGACATCATTTTATTAAAAAAAACCAAACAACAAAATGTAAATATCTGTAATAAGGATAAGGATCTGGAGGTCCAGCAGATCAGACATGACTTTACATGTGATGTAATCACAATGATACACATTTCCAAGTATTTTTTCATGCAACAGTTTGAATTTCTGCACAGGGTTTCACTTTGAAGCATTCTCCTTCTCCTAATGTAATTTTAAGTGAAATTTGCAAGGGCTTTGTCCTTAATTTCTATTAGGATCTGATTTTGATCATTGGTGAAAACTGACGCCTTATGATTCACCAGCATAAGAAAGCATAGTTGCCCCAAAATCAAGGTTAATTAATGTCAGCTGATGTTCTGAATAGTTGTTTTCATTCCTAGCATTGACAAAGTACTGAGATTTCAGGCAGCGAAGGGGAAAATAAAAGTGTCAAGTGCAGGTAGCTAAGATAAACAGTAACTATGGGATAAATATTTGAAGTGCAGTCATGAAAAGGAAAGGAAGTATCTTCCTTGCACAGTGCTGCAACCAAGAGCAAAAAGAAAAAATCAGAAAATAGTTCTTTAAAAAATAGGAAAAATGACCTGTCAGATCTTGAAGGATATGGAATACAGTCAATAGATATATTTTCACCTCATGGTTTTAATATTAATTTGATAAATAATGAGATTAGAAAGCGTACTTTAAGAAAATATCGAGGCTATAGGGCACATTTTTTGACTTAAGAGATCCTCGGTTCTTCCAGTGTCTGTGAATGATGTCCCATCTCCTTTGAAGTCAAGGGCAAACCACCTACTGGGATCAAGAATTCACCCCATATTCCTAGGATTTAAAACACACATCTGCAGAGCTGTTAGAAAACCTACTTCTGAAGCCTTTTAATTGATACAGTGTCCTGGTTCTGGCAGGGATAGGGTTAATTTCCTGGCCCGGGACACAGGTATTCTCTACCATGTGAGGCCATGCCCAGTCCATAGGGGGAGCTGGCCGGGGGAGGGGCAGGAGGAGTCAGTCGCCGCTTGGGAGCGGGCTGGGGCTGGCCGGAGTCCGGTGGGTGAGCGCTGGTACAGTAACCGTGTGTGTACATTCCTCCATCAGCGTTATTGTTATTGTTGCTCTTCTTTTCCCGTTGCTGTTGTGTTAAACTGCCTTTATCTCAACCCATGAGTTTTGCCTTTTTCTTCTGATTTTCCCCCACTGCCGTGGGGGTTGAGCGAGCGGCCGCATGGGTCTTTGTTGCCGGCTGAGGCCAAACTACGACATATAGAAAGACATATAACTAAATGCCTTTATCTTTATGAAAACTGACTCTCCTGATTGAAATCCCACTGTTTTATTTCAGTGCCCTTGCACGCACATTCATAACTTAAACACTTTTTCTTTCAAAAGCTTCATTAATCTAGTCTAGCAGATTTTATATGTATTTTTAGGTGATTCAGCCTATATGGGCCATATGTAAGACTATTCTCTTAAAACAGGCCTCAATTAAAATGTCATTGGCTTTGTCAAATGCAAATAGATCCATATCCCACATCGGATGTCACAGTTCTCCACTTAGTTGGGGGGAAAACTTCAACAAAAGCACTAGGTTTGCTGGTAGTACTGGAGTAACACTGTGTGTAACAAAGCCCAGACCATCTCTTACAGAAATCCAGACTTTTTTGCTTTTCTGTCAGCAGTCTTGGTGTCAGGCAGCCACCCGCTGAGGGGATGGTGCTTGTGGTGGGATGTCACAGCCTTAGCACTGCTAAACAGTGAAAGGTAAATGTGCTATCCCCAAGGAGCTGGTGACAGAAGACGGATAGACACTCCTCTCATACCTTTTTTCCTGGAATGCTGGAGAAGTTTCTGAGAATGGGCAGCTTTTCCCAGAGTTATCCCAGAATGTATGTGGTCTCACCTTCTCCCCAAAAGGATAAAGTCCCAAATTTTGGCTTCCTTTTTCATAAGCCCTACAGCACTGTAAATTTTGCTGGTTTTCCTCAGAGTACAAACCAAGTTAGGGTAGTTTTATTTGCTGGGGTCCTTGCACCCAAACAAATGGAACATGTATAAGAACAGAGCAGCAGAGAACACAATGAATATTTCTGTTGCTCATGGAAACCAGGGGTCTGTGAAGGACATATGTATGTATTGCTTTGTTTGATTTGTCTGGATTATGACAGCCTGTGGGAAAGAAGTGCCAAGATACAGACAATTTTGCCTATACAGGACAGAAAGACTGTGTAATACTTTTGCTTCCAAGATGAAAAAGTGTGCATCAGACCTGACAGTTACCATGAGATAGTGACAGGTAAGGTCTTGCCTTTCTCTAATTTATCTGGCCACAGTCCTTTAGCTGGCAAAGCACTGATCAGATTACTACTCAGCCAGTCTCCAATCTGGCACTCAAGGAATGCAGCTGCAAAATCTGCGAAGCACTCATTCCCAGCAAATACCACCCCGATATGCCAAAACCAATTATGGCTGACAGATATTAATGCACTTTAACATGAAAGAAGTTTTACTGGTGTAAGATTATGTAATGCATAATATATGCCCAAACATATGTCCACAGACCAGTCATGATGTATTTCAGTTTGGGAAAAAGCCTATAGTTGTTTGAATTAAGTAATAAAAGGAGTTTTAAACCTTTATGGAAACCACAGAGAATGCCAAACAGAACTGAAAGTCCTTCTTTGTTCACAGCACATTCACGATAAATTCTATCAATTTTGCAGAACTCACCCAGTCTCTTACTGTTTTCTGAGATGATACAGCTGCCCCAAGTATCTCGTGCATTTTCTGCTCTGTGGCATAAGAAATGTGCGTAACATATTTCCATGAGCATTAGTTTAAGGAAGCAAATTGCTTGACCATGAATACAAGGTATCAACCTAGTACTAAAAAAAGTACTACTATTAAAATGAGAAAAAAATGAGGATGGTAAGATGAAGACAATTTCAACCTAATATTAGGAAATCCATCCCAGTAAATTCCACTGAATGTAGTAAGAGCAACTGAAAATATCTGATTGCTAGCAGTTCACCTAATTTGTGAGGGAAATAAAATTTGTAACTTGGATCTTAGATGCCACAATGTAAAAATACATATTCTAGAGCAGTGTTATTCTAAGACAC